>BCLH01002072.1:20341-41020 GCA_001602315.1 Zoysia pacifica
TCAAATAGATGGGCGTTGAGCGATCCGTTTACCATGTGTTCGTAGACGAGGAGCCTCTTGTGATCACCTTCGCAGCAGAAGCCGATCAGTTTAACCAGGTTGATGTGTTGGATCGAGCCCAGTGAGCTCACCTCCGCTCTGAACTGCTTCTCTCCCTGACGAGCTCCATCCAGCCTTTTCACTGCTATAGTCGTCGAGTCAGTCAGCACTCCCTTGAACACAGATCCAAAACCTCCTGCTCCTAGCTGCTCAGAGAAATTTTTAGTGGCGTGACTTAAATCTGTGTATCTGAATGCTATGATTCCAGTACTGCTACCTTGAGTAGTCCCATGCACCGTTGAGCCGAACCACTTGAGTTTCTTCCTCCAAATGATCATTGACAGTAGCATGATCATCAGTAACCCAGAACTAACAAGAATTGCAGCAGTACCTACTCTGGTGATGTGTTTTCTGTTGCTCTTGATTCTCAAATTCGGTGAGTCTTTGGCGGCGATGCGGAGGTAAAGAACATCTTCAGAAGTATTTTCGATGCCATCGTTCCGCTTCACATGAAGGAGATCCCCATGCCACACGGAGCAAACACTATTTCTATATGAATAAGCAGTGCAGGAGCAAGAACTGAGACAAGCTTCTGCACATTGGCTCTGAGTGGTAGCTTCTTCTATGATCTGGGGATTATATGGCAGGGTAACAAGAACTATGGGGTGGAATATATCTGTTGAATTACCTGTCCTGTTATTGTCACCAGAACAATCTAGCGGATTATCACGGACGCATCCCCCGGTGGTATCATCAAGATCCCAATCCGACGGCGATTTCTTAGAGAAACTCTCCATGCATTCACAAGCCGGATACGAACCGCCATTGCAGACAGTGAAAGCTCCACAGGTAGCGTAGGCGGTGCAGGGAGAAACGGGGTGGGTGTACAGTGTCCTCCATGACTGGTGATCCTGCGACCAGAGCTTCAGCTTCACCTGTCCACCAAAGGCTTCATGCACGAAGAACAGGCTGCAAGACTTGTTCAGAAGACTATACGTGTAGTACTCCTCTTCGGCAGTGTCATTGTACCCGAAACTGATCAAGCCTCTGGTGTCAGGGTTCATGTCTGTCAGTGAGTCTAGCAGTGGGATGAGATTCCGCGTCGATGATCGTACGGGCCCCCAGGACCAGTACACGTCGGAGGGCCAGCTCCGGCCCTTGTGCACCAACACGCCGGTGGGCTCTAGGGCGCTGCAGTACGAGCCGAGACCCGGGTCGATCAGGTTCTTCCTCGAGATGTACTGGGTCTGCCAGCCCGTGAGCTTGTTCCAGCCGATCTTGGCGCCGGGGAGCATGATGTCTGTTGGTTGGTCGAAGCTCTGCCACAGTGGGACGTTGCGGCTCGACGGGCTTCCGACGACGGCGAGGTTCCCGGTGTCCAGGAGGACGGCACTGGTGGCGGTGGTGGTGTTCATGCTGGTTCTACTTCTTCCTGTTCTACTGGCAATGTGAGTGGACCAGATCACGGATTCGGTACCACCGGCAAGCTTAACGACGACGATGAGATCGCCATCGCCGGAGATTCTCAACCGCGTTCGGTTCAGCTCGTTGGCATGGATCGGCTCGTCTCTGTTGGCGACCCAGACGGCGGTAAGAACGGGGATGGTGTGGAACCAGATGCCGAGGTACCAGTTGGGGGAGGCGACGTGGGCTCCGGACTTACTGATACCGCTCGGCTGGAAGAAGCCAAGCGCGAACTTGCCGTTCCGCGAGACCAGCTTCTCGCCGGCGCCGAGCGCCGCGCCCGTCGTGAGAGTGTCAGCGGGTGACGCGGAGGATGGCGGCGACGCGGTGGTCACGGACAGGAAGATCAGGATGAGAAGTGGTGTGTGGAGACGAGGCATGGTGTGGAGAGGAGTGGAGGACGACGCCAATGGTGGGCGTGTAGCTGCTCTGCTTTTCGGGGTTACTCCTCCATGGAGTGGAAGATGCAACTTGCGGCAGTGCGGTTGCATGTTCATCGACAGGAAGACGTACGCACGGCGACGACGACGCGGAGGGTCAAGTCAACGAACGATGATTTGGTTGCTGATCACGACGGCACTAGGCAGTACTCGCACTAGCTGCCGGGCCTGCCTAGTTGAATAATTGGACCCAAGGGTGTGGCGTACGCGTTCGTGGCCGAGCCGCCGCGGCGACGACGACGACGACGACGATGACTTTTGACGGCCGACGTGGTAGCAGCGACCGCGCCGAAGTCACGCCATTGCGGTCGTCGCCGTTGCCGTCTTGTTGCATTACTGGCAGTGTTTCGTCGAGCCGGATCCAGGACCTGTCCGGGTCGACCCGTCCCACGCCGCTCGCGAACGCAGAGCTCCATGACGCGTGCCTCTATGACGACGAAGAGTTTCCTCTTAAGGCGCAAGATTCTCAGCCTGCCCGTGCCGCCGTTGCTCGAAGCGGATGCGGAATGGCTCCTCGAGCAACGATGGCGTCAGAGTCGGACATGTCAGCCGTAGTGCACCTTCGCCATGGAGGATCCTCGACGCGGCCGACGCACGGCTGAACGGTGACTTCGACGGCAGCGACGACACGGATGTCATGGTCACCGCGCTCTGGTGCGCGCACCCGGACCACGCCGTCAGGCAGGCGGTGAACGTGCTCCGGCACGAAGCGCCGCTGCCCAGCGTCCGGGTCAAGATGCCGGTCGCGACGTTCATGCCACCGGTAGGTTGATCCCCATCGAAGTCGGGTGTGGAGACCGGTAGTGCAGGCACCACTCGCGTGTCAGCATCGGCATCCCACGGGAGGCTGTTCTGTGTAGGATTGATTGTTCACAATCTCAACGAAATAAACACGCCTACACAAGTCAATATAACAATAGTCATAAATAAATCAAAAGAATATATACACAAATAAACGCTATGGAAGCATCTTGTGAGACAGTTAAGCATATATATCAAGGCAACGTAGTTCAATAATACAGAGTTCAGTAGGACAGCAGCATCCCCTGCTCAACATTGTTTCACCAGATTTTTTTCCCCATTGTGAAGACTAACAAATCAGAGGCCCATAAACAGAACGAAGACAACTACGCGCGATCATAGCAAAATGACAACAATAAATAGACTACATCACCTATATAAGCTATTTGTTTACGATATCATAGTGCCACCAGAAATGGTCAATGGACCCTGCTGCGGAACTCTTCATCAGCTATGATTTGGATAGTTTCCAGTAAAAGATCTGGAGAAGAGTCGCAGCCATCGCCTAGTGCCACTATCCACTTATTAAAAGCAGAGTGGAGAACCCTCGTTGGAGATATTTAAAAGCTCAAAGCTTTCGACCATGGGGCCGATGCCACTATCATCTGCATGAGTTGCTATGAGATTTTGCTTCTTCTAAAATTTGGTTTATGTATTTCTGCAACTTCACAGCTTGAGGTCCTGGCTTCACAATATTCACGTCACCCCACTCGGAACATGGATCTGTGAACCACCTCTTCCTTTCGGAGCACCAGGCACCAGGAACAGGTCCATTGCTCCAGCGCTTGAGTATGTTATTGTCAATCTTACCCAGCAGACGGTCATTCTCCTGAAATGGCCTTGCAAAAGGTGCCCCACTATCCACCATCTTGCCATAGTGTTCCCAACCCAGAAAACGAGGCTCTGTCTCAGATGGATCATCTCGCACCATGAACCGCAAGTCATTATTCACTGTAAAATTGCGGAAGTCCAGCGAGTTGCATATAACTGAATGAAAGTATCCTTCCTGGGGTAGCACCACATTGTTGAAGTACATGAGAAGAATCCGAGGGAGATTCTCCCAGCCAAGAATGCAGTACTCAATAAACCGCCGGTTTAGAATGACCCATGGAGAACCTATTGAAAAGGAGAGGGATGGGTGAAGAAATCATTCAGAACGATGGGAGTAAACCAAGTACAGAGAGGATGAAATGCCTGTGAAGAACTTAAAAGCGTCAGGAGGTGGACGCTTCTGTGTAGCTCGGAAGAAGTTGGTCCTCCCGGACAAGTAAACTCCAGCATCGACAATCATTTCTCGTACTTTCTCAGATCTGCACAGAAGTTCAGTCAGGACTAGTACCGCTGGTGGATAATATTCTTTACAAGTTCAGATCTTGCCATACTCTTTTGATCCGATGTCACTAGTGTGATCAATGAAGTTAAGGTCCCTTGGAACGGAGGATAGGACATGAATCAGGTCTACAACAAAGGAAAAAAAAAAACAGAGAAGATTATTATGATCTCAAAATATGAAGTTAACTGCACAATGTTTTAACAATAAACACTACAGAAGAATGATATGAACAAATGTAGTTAACTACGCAATAAAAACTGGCTGTACTCAGTAATACAGAGTGTTTACATGGAGAACAGGCCAAGGTTGATGTATAGTACTATTGAAGAATGCCAAATAAATAAATTTGTGATCATTAAAACCATCAAATAAGCTTTACAATAATGATAATATATTAACTTCCCCAAAAATAGGTACGTATATTAGCAGGTAGCAATGCATGTTCTGCTATGTCCATTGGACCATCAGGAAAGAAGATGATCTATAATGCTGATTTTTCTACCAACAGTTCAACATGAAATACATAATAAGTCTGTGATATCCTAAAGGTCATTGCAACAAATGCGCATAGTTGACTTATTGTGTAACTCCTTCAAGTTACAAGCAGTTGTTATTAGCTCTGTCTGTGGATAAAAGGAATCCAGAACACTTAAATTCCCATTTGATATTATACCACTAGCCAGGAGATTAACTGAAATGGTCATAAACAAAATATATTACTGCAGATGTGACTGGCAAAATTAGTTCTTTACTAGACTCTGGATTGGGATCCTGGATTGGACGAAATAAAACACTTCCTCCGTTTTTTAATTGATGTCGCCGTTGACTTTTAAATTCAATTTTGACCATTCGTCTTATTCAAATTTTTTTGATAAATTTCATATATTTTAATATAATTTGATTTATCATTAGAGTTATTTGAATCACAACTTAAAATTTTACACATTCGAGCAAATTTTTTGAATAAGACGAATGGTCAAAGTTGAATTTAAAAGTTAACGGCGACATCAATTAAAGAACGGAGGGAGTATTAATGTGGCAATGCAAATCAACTAGAATCTACGCACGCATACATATCATTTCGAGACCTTTGACCAGAATTTGTGAAGGAAAAAAAAAGAACGAATTGATTTCTCTCCGTCGAATGGAAGTCCTGCTGGCGTACCGTCCTGGGTGACGAGGGGGTAGTCAGCGGCGTTAAGGGTGAGGAACCAGTCCCAGTCCTGATGGAGCCGCAGCAGCACAGCGGCGGCGCGAAGCGTGCCGGCGAGGCCCGAGGCTCCCACTTTCGTCCCCGCGGTGGGCGTCCCGACGACGGCGACATTACCGAACGCTCCCACTGCCGGGGTGGCAGCGACAACCCCAGCGGCGAGGCTCTGTCGCTCGTCATCGGGCGCGTCGGCGGAGAGGTGGAGGACGTATCGGTTCCGCGGGTGGTACACCGCGAGGAGGAGCCTGAGGAGGCGCTGCCCGTCGCCCCGGCGGCCCGTGAGGAGGTACGCGAGGCAGGGAGGCGCGTCGGGCCCGCGCCGGACGGCGGAAGTGGCGACGGCGGTCACGGAGGGCGCGAGGCTCGGGAGGCGCAGGCGCGGCGCGGAGAGGAAGAGCAGGATTAGGGACAGGAGGAAGGAGACGGACGCCAGCGCCAGGAAGAGCGCCCGCCAACACCGCTCGCCGGGGACCCAGCTCGCCGCGCCTCCTCCCCCTCCTCCCCTCGCGCCTCCCATTCCCATACCCATGGTGTAGGATCGCGGAGGATAAGGAACGGGGGAGGCAGGTGCGGACGGCTCCGTATCACATGCGCTCCAGGGAGCGGCGGCGTGGATCGAATCGGTACCCGGACGCCGGCGCCGAGGCTAGCTGCGGCGTCGTGACAAGGGAGCGGCGTGTTTTTTTCCTTGGTTGTGCGAGGGAGAGGACTTGTCGGCACTGTGAGTGTGACATGTGGGCCCGGAGATCTGGATTAGCCTGCGGCCCAACTCGGCAGGCCCAGTCCAACCACACATGCGCCAGAGCATAAACAACACGTCTAGTTCTCGGAAGTATAGAAGTCGGAATACTAGAAAAAAAAAACATTGAATAAATTACTACATTCATTCTAAAATATAAGCATTTTTAAATTTGAATAAAGTTAAATTGTTTTAACTTTAACTAATAATATCTAAAAATACATAATTTCTAATATGAAAATATATTTTTATGAAAGATTTATTTTATAATGAGTCAAAAAATATAATTTTTATATAATAAAATATTATTAATTATATATTTTTAGTGATCAAATTAATAAAAATTTAACTTTCACTAAATCTATAAATACTTATATTTTGAAATAGAGAGAGTATTTCACTATGATGAAAAACACTCTAGCGCATACAAAAAATAGACCAGACTGAGGGATTCCACATGCAAATGCTCATCTAACGAATTCGATGACTTAAAACTTCACGTTCTAAAATTGTCATTGAGAGATGAAAAGAGCAGTAACAGACCCAGAGTTGATCGAAAAACTCGAGCCACGTAAAAAAGAATATAAAATAAAACTTACTAATCTATGAATCTAATCAAAGGGATAAAGAGAAAAATGAAGATCAAACTCGGGCAACGGCCTATATTGCTCCACTGTTGGATCCGCCACTGGAAAAGAGCATAGGAACAAAAAATATTTTTCATGTAGCCTCATTATAGTCTTGAAATTTCTTGCTAAATAAACTCAATTTTATTGTACCACATTTCTACAGTATTACCAGAAAAAAAAATAATTCGCTACCTGTGACATAGAACTCCCAAATCCTAGCGGAATGTGCCAAAAACTTTATCTAACAATAAAACTAGACAATATAAACATGAAAAAATACACATACAAAAACCTAAAAGGAAAATCCAAAAGCACAGCACGCCGCAAGGAACTCAAAGTAGAATAAAGCCAAGAAAAAAAGTTGTCATTATCCCCTCCTCAGCTTTGCTTGCTTGCCATGCCATCTCACCAGTTGCGAGGCACAATTCCTCCCAGAATCACACGCCGAACCAAACGGGCACGCAGTTTCCAGCCAAACAACTAGATTTTGGAGAAATTTACACGCTAAACCAAACAAAAATTTTAGATTGTTGTAGAAAATCCAGTTCTGAAAGGGGAAAATCCTGACGCCAGGTCGGACTAAACGCACCGCCAGCTAAAAAATCCAACCAAATCGACGTAAAATCAGACGCCAAACTAAACGTGAGATGGTTTCGGCTAAAAAATTTGAAAATTTCAAAATACAAAAACCGGCTTATAAATATAAATATAAATATCTGGTAGATAATTTTACCCTGGAGCATGCCTGCCCAGCCTAAACCCCTCACCTTATCTTCTCATCTCGTCGGCCATCACCTCCTTCCGTCCCTCCCCCGTTCTCCTCGAATCCCACCGCTGCTGCTTCTACCGCACGCTGTTTCTTGCTTCGTTGCGTGCCGCCGGAGCAAGGACGGCGGCCATGGCTACGACCACCACCGACGACGCTGCCGGCCTAGTCCCGCCTCTCGCCGAGCAAGAGGCGGAGCCCAAGAAACTCGAGCCGGCGGCGGCGGCGGGCGAAGAGCAGCAGCGGCAGCCCGAGAAGATCGAGGCGGGTGGGGGTGGTGAGGGGGATGATGGGGAGGTGCGATTGGAGGGGAAAAGCGGGGGCTTTGGGAGTCCGAAGGGAGGGGCGGACACCGGGGAGGTGGAAGCGGCGGATGGAGATGGGAAAGGTGGGAGCTTGAGAGCGGCGGTGGCGGCCGAGGAGGAGGACGCGGAGTTGGCGGCGGAAGTTGCGGAGGCCGCTGCCTCCACGGGTGTGGAGACCCCAGCGAGGGGTGCTGAGGCCGGCGACCACGAATTCGGGGAGGGGGACGCTTCTCTGGCGCCCCCTGATGTGCCGGCAGGTGAGGAGGAGCGTGAATTGGATGAGGAGGAGGAGCAGAAGCCTGGGGAAGGTGGTGTGGCTGCGGAGGTGAAGGACTTGGGCAAGGTGCCTGTTGAGGAGAAACCGAAGGGCGCCAAGGGCGAGGAAATGGGTTCTGGAGATGGCGGTGGCGGTGAATTGGGCGGTGGGAAAGAGGAGGAAGAGGTTTCTGCTTCTGCTGGAGGCGTGGAGGCGGCCGAACCAGTGGATAAGGTTGCCTCTGTGGCTGAAGCTAATGGCAAATTGGGGGGCGAGGTGGAGGAGAGTGACGATACCGTGGCTGAGGGAGGTGATGAAGTACTGGAAGAAATGACATCGGAGAAGGAGGAAGCTCGTGTTGAAGATGAGGCGGACAAGCCCGAAACACTGAATGAGAGTCCGGAGGTATGTGAGCTTGCTGAATCTAATTTTGTTTCCTATTGAACTACTGTTTGATGGCAGTACAAATGTGAACAATTCATTGATGTATTAATCCAGGTTATGAATGATGGAACTGTGGAGGAGATTGCTCTTGCAACTCAAGAAGCAACTCCTGAGCCAGTGAGCGAAGTGAATCCTGGAAATGAAGACACAGAGCCCGAGCCAGTGAGCGAAGCTCTTCCTTCTGGTGAAGACACAAAGCGAGAGGCCGCGACCGAGACGGGTCCTGCAAGTGAAGACACAAAGCCCGGGCCAGCAACTGAGGCGAGCCCAGTGGTAACTGAGCACCCAATCTAGTTTTGTTTATAATAAATAATAATGTGATGCTTGCAAGGATTTAAATTTTTATTGTTCCTAAATCCAGGTTATGAATGATGGAAAGGTGGAACTTGCTCCTGAAAGCGATGACAATGTGGCTGAGGGAAATACTGAGAAGGGTCAGGTCCCTGCCAGCGAAACAGTACAAGATTTTGGTGTGGACAACCATACAGAACCTGAAAATATTGCATCTACTGACACTGGTGTCTTGTCTCGGGAGATGGCTCTGGAATCAAGCAAGGAAAATAATGATGATGAGGAGCCTAAGGCTGCTACAGATGCTGTTGATCGCAACGAGGAGTCTGGTGATGATGGCATTATTGAAGCTCCAGCAGATGATGCGGAAGCAGTTGGTAATGAGGCCGATGAAGACAATGGTACTAGTCTTCCACGAGTTGCGATCATAGATAGTTCAGAAGCTGCAAAGCAGATCATGAAGGAGCTTGCGGAAGGCTCCTCCAGTGGTAGTGTGTCTGGCTCAAGAGACTACACCAATAGCATGGATGGGCAAGTGATGCTTGATGATTCTGAGGAGGATGAGGAGGAGGAGGATGATAACGATGACGGAGATGAGAAGGGATTTGACTCTGCTGCTCTGGCAGCCCTTCTCAAAGCGGCAACCGGTGGATCTGATGGGAATATCACAGTTGGTTCCCAAGATGGTTCCAGAATATTCACCATGGACCGTCCAGCTGGTCTAGGGTCATCAGCTCCTTCACTGAGGCCGACCGCACCTCGGCAACCTGCCCGGTCAAACCTATTCAGTCCCTCTGAGCTATCTGTTACTGCTGATCCTACTGAAGATATGACTGAGGAAGAGAAGAAGTTACATGAAAAGGTTGAATTGATTCGAGTAAAGTTCCTGCGTCTGGTTTACAGGCTGGGAGCCACTCCTGAAGAGACAGTAGCAGCTCAGGTGTTGTACCGTCTGAGCCTTGCTGAGGGTATCAGGCATGGAAGGCAGACAAATCGAGCTTTCAGTCTTGAGAATGCACGGAAGAAGGCCTTACTGCTTGAAGCAGAGGGGAAAGAGGATCTGAACTTCTCATGCAACATTCTTGTTTTAGGGAAGACTGGAGTTGGCAAAAGTGCAACCATCAATTCTATTTTCGGTGAAGAAAAGTCAAAAACTGACGCTTTTACCTCTGCAACCACCTATGTGCGGGAAATTGTTGGTGATGTGGACGGTGTCAAGATTAGAATCATTGATACACCAGGCCTTCGTCCCAATGTCATGGACCAAGGATCAAACAGGAAGATTCTTGCTGCTGTCAATAAATATACCAAGAGATGCCCACCAGATATTGTTCTTTATGTGGATCGTCTGGACAGTCTGAGCCGTGACCTCAATGATTTGCCTCTTCTGAAAACTATCACAGCTGTTCTTGGTTCATCCATATGGTTCAACGCCATTGTTGCTCTCACGCATGCTGCTTCTGCTCCTCCTGAAGGCCTCAATGGTACTCCTATGACATATGAGGTCTTAATGGCTCAGAGATCTCACATCATCCAGCAGTCCATCAGGCAGGCAGCAGGAGATATGCGCTTGATGAATCCAGTGGCCCTAGTTGAGAACCATCCTTCTTGCCGGAGGAACCGTGAGGGCCAGAAGGTGCTTCCTAATGGCCAAAGTTGGAGGCATCAGATGTTACTCCTGTGCTACTCTTCAAAGATATTATCAGAAGCCAACGCACTTTTGAAGCTTCAGGATCCTAACCCTGGAAAGCTTTTTGGGTTTCGTTTCCGCTCCCCGCCGCTTCCCTTCCTACTATCCTCCCTCTTGCAGTCAAGAGCCCACCCCAAACTTTCCCCGGACCAGGGTGGCAATGAAGGAGATTCTGATATTGATTTGGATGACTATTCTGATATGGAACAAGATGATGACGAAGAGGAATATGATCAGCTTCCGCCCTTCAAGCCTCTGACTAAATCTCAGCTTGCGAGGCTTACAAATGAGCAGAAGAATGCTTATTTTGATGAGTATGACTACAGGGTCAAGCTTCTTCAGAAGAAACAATGGAAGGATGAGATCCGCAGATTAAAGGAGATGAAGAAGAGAGGTAAAACTGATCTGGATGACTATGGTTACACTAATATTGCTGGTGACAATGATCAAGATCCTCCGCCAGAGAATGTGTCAGTTCCATTACCTGATATGGTGCTGCCTCCTTCATTTGACTGTGATAATCCGACATACCGGTATCGCTTTCTGGAGCCAACTTCAACTGTCCTGGCAAGGCCTGTGTTAGACTCGCATGGGTGGGATCATGACTGTGGCTATGATGGAGTAAGTGTTGAGGAGACACTAGCTATCCTCAACAGGTTCCCAGCTAATATAGCAGTTCAGGTCACCAAGGACAAGAAGGAATTTAGCATCCATTTGGACTCTTCTGTCTCAGCGAAGCATGGGGAGAATGCGTCATCACTTGCTGGTTTTGACATCCAGACAGTTGGCCGGCAGCTTGCTTATATTCTCCGTGGCGAGACGAAAATCAAGAATGTCAAGAAGAACAAGACTACTGGAGGATTCTCAGTGACTTTCTTGGGTGACATTGTGGCAACTGGGCTGAAGGTTGAGGACCAGCTCTCTCTTGGGAAGAGGCTGGCACTAGTAGCAAGCACTGGTGCGATGCGAGCTCAAGGGGACACTGCATACGGAGCTAACCTGGAGGCGCGCTTGAAGGACAAAGACTACCCAATCGGCCAGTCCTTGTCAACCTTGGGTCTCTCCCTGATGAAATGGCGCCGTGACCTTGCTCTAGGGGCTAACTTGCAGTCCCAGTTCTCAATCGGAAGGGGTTCAAAGATGGCAGTTCGTCTTGGGCTGAACAACAAGCTGAGCGGGCAGATTACCATCAGGACAAGCACGTCGGAGCAGGTTCAGATCGCACTTTTGGGCCTCCTGCCAGTTGCAGCCTCCATCTACAGAAGCTTCCGGCCCAGCGAGCCATCGTTTGCTTACTAGCCTGTCAGAGCAGAGAATCGATGTGCGTGTTTCATTTCTTTCTCTTAGCAGTTTTATCTTCCTTTTCCATGTGAACTGTAATTCCTGCCATTTCAGTGTTTACCCGTTGTACCCCGCTCATGGTGCCTGTCATAATTTTGGCTGAAGAGGTTTGTGAGATTTATCTTAAACTGTAGCTGAATAAATGTCGATGGATCTATGATCCTCGTGGTTCACAATATATTACAGTTGGTCTCATTAAGATTACATATCATTTCTTCTTGGGGCAAATTAGATATTACAGTTGGTAGTTATGATGTTATGTGATGCGTTTGAGTTTTAGAAATTCTTCAGTTTATGGCTAGGTTATGTTCTGCGCATGCTGAATGCAGAGGTGCCGACTGCAGACATGGTGCATCCAGGTACTGATTGCTCACCTATTTCTTGTGTTTGGAGTTGGGGACCTCATCTGCTAGCATCTATGTTTTTTTTTTTTTGAGTCATGCTAGCAGCTGTGTTGTTTTCACTTTTCAGTTGCTTTTTTGTTCTGACAAGGATAAGGTCATTCCCTGCAAAAATATATATGTATATATATATATATGAGCAAAGAAACCAATCTCTTTCATTTTCAGAGGTCTAAATTATGATAATAAGATGTTTACAATTTTGTAAGACTGATGGGACCCTCAGGACGATCTGATCCTAATCTCTGTACTGTGCAACCGACCATTTTTGATGCTCTGGCTTCACATTTGTATTGACTGCCGTGTCAGCACCGTCTTGCTTCTACTCTACTCTTCATGGGAGCATCACTCTCGTCTCGTAGACGATGGCCTTTCCTCTCTATGCATCCTACGTAGACGTCGGTAATCCGAGCTGGCTGCGGACGTGGCCTCACGATGGCATGACCGAATGCTCAGCTCGGGCCAGAAAGGCCGTGGTGACTCTGAATTTCCGATTCGGTCCAATAAAATATTCGGTTTTCTGTGCCGTCGCCGACGTCGGAAACCACAAGCTTCGCCTCTCTTACCGACGCACCGCGGCGCCGTACGATGACGCTTCACACGGAAATAAAAAATATTATCCCAAATTAATAGTACGCCGAAAAAACTGAAACGGCAGGGGCAAAACCGCAAAAAACGAGTGCCGCGTTCACACCGTCCAACCGCGTGAACACGAACCGCCCTCCACGTCACGTCGGACCCCACTTGCACCGCCCCCCCCCTCCACCGACGTGTGGGCCCCAGAGGTCTTCTACCCCACCAGTCAGTGAGCCGAAAACGGCCTTCTAGAAGCCGCCACGTCACCGTCGCCCGCCGAACGCGGCCGCGTCACGCAGGCGGAACGGGCGCCTCCCTCAATTAAGCTGCTTCGCCCCTAAGGAAATTATTTACTGTATTATAGAAATAATTGTTTTCAGGAGAGAGTAAATAAATAAATAAATATAAAATTCATCGAAATGGAGCGGGTTCGCTGACGTTTCCTTGGCACCCCTCGTCCTCGCTATAAAATTCCCACCACCGCCCGGTCCCCGTCCTCATCTCATCACGAGTCCGAGAAATCCCGCACGCCAAACAGAAACCAATCCCCGAGAAGCAACCGAGCGAGCGCGAAGATCCAACCTTTCGTCGATTCGGTGCTTGAATTGAATCCGCCATGGCCGCATCCCCCAACGACGCCCCGGTCGCCGGCAACCAGCCCGCCACGGTAAGCTAGCTGGAGTTATTCTTGATTTCCCCTGCCTTTCTTGGAGTTTGCGCGGTTTCTTGGTTGAGGATTCACTGTGGGCGTGGTGTTGTTTGATTCGGGGTTGAGGATTTTTATCTGTGTGCAGGAGCAGGAGGTGACGGTGGAGAGGGAGGACGCGCCGGCGCCGTCTGCGGCGGCGGCTGCTGCTGCCGAGGAGGAGAGGCTGAGGTACCTGGAGTTCGTGCAGCAGGCGGCGGCGCAGGCGCTGGTGCTGGCGGCCGCGGCGTACGCGTACGCCAAGCAGGGCGCCGGGCCGCTCCGCCCCGGCGTCGACCACGTCGAGGGGACCGTCAAGGCCGTCGTCGGGCCCGTCTACGACCGCTTCCACGGCGTCCCGCTCGACCTCCTCAAGTTCCTCGACCGCAAGGTATATGGCCGATTCGATTTCTCGTTGTTAATTAATCCAGAAATTCCCAGTGATCTCGATTTGGGGCGATGCGCCCCCCCAAATTTGTAGTTTTGACTTTTGAGGATGCAATAATTTGTGATTTTTAGGAGGGTTATGGAGGCTATTGAATCCTTATAGTCAGATATAATTGAAACTAGTATCTTACCAAGCAAACTAAGATTCAACTGATGATATAGAAAACTAGTGCATACCAAATATTAATTGATTGTACATACAAAACAGACTTGCATACTGCCACAGGGTTAGACTCAGACTAACAAAACTTACCAGAAAAGCTCAAAAAAAAAAAAAGCTTACCAGAAAGGCAGAAATGCTAAAGAGAGCTCTTGATGGCAAGTTAGAATAATGGAGGAAAGAATTCAGCGTGCTTGAATTCCCTTGCTTGATGGGCATACATCATTGCTGTAATGTGGTATTGTAATAGAGCATCCTTAATCCCTTGTGATAGCTTTGTATGCAGTCATTCAGATGTTGTTCATGTTTTTAAGTACTTTAGTTAGGATACAGCATATGTAGGACTGCTATGGTCATTCAACTCACAATTTGTCCTCTTACATTATATATGTACTAGTGCTTGGTATATTATTGTGCTCTTCATGGCTGTCACTATCTATACATCAGAATTATGTACTGGTGCGTACTGGTGCTTGGTTTGACATGTTTATTCAACCTTGCAGGTTGGTGAGTCCGTTGAGGAGCTGGACCGTCGTGTTCCTCCGGTGGTGAAGGAGGCTCCCACCCTTGCCCGCTCAGCAGCCGCAGAGGTCCGCCAGGCCGGCCTCGTTGGAACAGCCACAGGCCTCGCGAAGTCAGCCATTGCCCGCGCCGAGCCCAAGGCCAGGGAGCTCTACACCCGCTACGAGCCCGTGGCGGAGCGCAGAGCCGCCGAGGCTTGGGTTGCCCTCAACCGTCTCCCCATGGTGCCCACTGTGACCAAGGCAGTGCTCCCTACCGCCGCGCAGCTTTCTGCCAAGTACAACTCAGCTGTGCTCGATGGCGCCAAGCGCGGCAACACGGTCGCTACGTACCTCCCGTTGGTTCCCACTGAGAGGATCGCCAGGGTGTTCGGCAGCCCCATGGCTGACTCGGCTGCCCCTGCGCCGGAGATGCAGCCCATCCTGTCGCAGTAGGAAGGATGAAATGGAACAAGTTAAACGCCACATACCATATGTGATGTAGCAGTGTTCTGGTGTAGCTGAAGTACTTTGTTGTTGGATCATGTGGTGAACTGAAGGTTGTATGTGGTGTTGAGACCTTGGAGGTGGCTTTGATTTGTGTTATGTGGTATGACTTCTGGTCAGAAATGAACCTCTGTTTGGTGGGTCATCTTATGTAAATGGACAAGTAATGTGGTATGAAAATATAGCTTGTGGATCATGTTAGGTGAATGCACCTTTGTTACTACTCTGCAACTTCTGTTCTTGTGAGTTACTCAGACATTGGATATGTTGATCTTTGTTCACGTTGCTCTCATAACGTTTGTCACAACGCAAGTTGTGTTTCTCCCCATTGAATGGAGGAATGTAAGAATCATGGGCTTTGGTTCTGTTGAAAGTGCAAACCCTTGCTATATATAAAAATCGTGGAATCGTTGCATTTATCTCGTATGCATTCTTAACAAAATCTCTCTGGCCCCTGCAAGATCAACTTCTGATGCGTGCCAACATGAGTTCATATCTGGCTTCGATGTAAGGAACCACAAGGGTTTATGTTTTTGAAAGACATTCAAACGTTTATCAACATCTTCACCTAGCAGTGCATATCAAATATTTTCATCAGGTTTTCTGTTTCAGGCTCTCAACAGCACAGAGCACTAGCAGCTGGCCGTTGTGCTGCTCGTCGCTGATCTCGATGCTCCACCGACTACGTGGCAACTGAGATGGAGGCCAAGAAACACTACTACAAGCAAACAACGCCATATTTCACAGGCACACGAAGATACATATGTATACGTATATGTAGTAGTAGAAGAAGATGAAGAAGCGTAGAATACAGTACAAAAGCATCATCGTTATACAAAAGAAACCACTGTGCACTCAAACTCAAGAGGGAGCTTTTGGAGCAGAGGTTTCTGAGGTTGATGGCGCGGGACTCGAGTAGGGATCATGATGGAATGCTCTCTCGTACCAGGACGGGCCATCTCGGCATCCTTTTCCTTGATCAACACAAGTACTCCAATATATAGGAAAAAAAGGAAAATAATATTTTTTTAGAAATAGACATCAAAATTCCATAGGTAGATCAATATCCTCTCTGTGTTTCATCTTCACATTTTCCTTTTTTTTTTCTTTCTCAAAAGGCCATGAAAATAATATACTGTATACTCTAACATTGCTTTTACTATTTGTAATATTTAAAAAATTAGTATCGTCGTTGATTTCTAACATTGCTTTTACTATTTGTAATATTTAAAAAATTAGTAAAATATGTATTGTATGTATTATATTTTTTGAATAAGATAAAAGGACAAACATAATATTACAAACCAATGGCGGCAATAATTTAGAAGCATATAAATGATATGTTTGCCGTGACTCCGCTCCACAACAAAGCAACTCTACTCTAACCGATAGCAAATTACAGGTACTTTCACCCCAACTCAGTGTGTAGATTCGCTTTATCAATTCGTAGAGTTGAAAAGGAGATACTATAGAAAAATTAAGTGGAGCTTCACTACCTCTTTGAAGTTGAGCTGCCCCACAAATTTTTAGAATTTGTTTGGCTAGCTCTTGAACACTTTGGACTGAAGTTTAGCTCCGGAGCTATGCCAAACATGCCAAAGTATATATGTTTATCTAGAGAATGTGTGTATCCTCCTCCACGCTCAACAACTTTGTTACCTTTATCTCCCCCTAAATATCGAATTTTACTTTTTGAATTGGAATTTCCAATTTAACAGTTTTAGCTCCAGTGAGCCAAGAAAAATGACACTGTTAGGCGGAAGACGAGCCCTTCTGGGCTTTCGGGAACATATTGGGCCCCATTCTGGTCACAAACACAAATGGGAACTCCAAACCCCGCTGGACCCAGCCCATGTACGACATAAAGCCCGTAAGCCCATTGCGGAGGGCAACCGGTGAATCGCGCAGCGTAAAACCCTACCCCGAGGGGTATATATATACTCCCCACCCTCCGCCAACCCAGTCTTCACATCCCGGCGGCGGCGCGGAAGGAGAAGCAGCAGCAGCGGCAGCGGCAGGCCAGCGCCGAGGAGCGGCGACCATCCCGAGCTCGCAACTATGGTGAGCGCCACCGTCCCCCTTCGCTCCCCTCCTGTAATGCTCCATCCGCTCGCGCGCTTCTTCTCCCGGTAGATCTGGGCAGCGCGCTTCGTAGCACAAGCGCGGCGCCGCCGCGTCCGGGGGTTGCGCGCTTTCTTTTCCGTGACCCATCGGGCGGGTCCTTTTCCTCCTCTGGCTGGCTGGAGGCTGGGTGGTTTCGTATGTTCTGGAGTGAGTTAGGGTTTTGATTGTCGGTGCCAGCGGCATGCTCCCGTTTCTGTAGTGGTAGTCGGATCATGTATTAGTCGTGTGCCATTGGAGTCTGATAGGATTGAATTAAATTTGTCGCTTGATTCTAGATCGGTCTCAGTAGTTTATATCTAGGCGCTGATTAAGATATTGCTCGCGCGATTAGATGTTAAAATACAGCTCGAAAATGCATTTTCGCAGGAAAAGACTGCAGGCCTGGGCATGTTATTTTAGGAATTACTGGATCTTTGTTTGTTTAATGCCAGTAGCAGCCCTTTGAGTAGGATATTAAACGCCCTTTATATATTGGAACATGTAGCACTGGTCGGCCATTCTAATGTCGGATTGTAAAGAACTGATTTGTTGTCTACCTACGCATAATTTCAAATGTGCTACATGTACTGATCACTGTTTCATTTTCTTGTAACCAGGCAAGGGGTTTGAAGAAGCATTTGAAGAGGCTCAATGCCCCCAAGCACTGGATGTTGGACAAGCTTGGCGGAGCTTTTGTAAGTTAACAAAATTTGTATCTTTTTGCAGCTTTAATATTTTGTGTTATAAGTTAAGTGCAGTGCTTATGTTTAAAACTGTTTAATCAACAGGCTCCCAAGCCATCCTCTGGTCCTCACAAGTCCAGGGAGTGTCTCCCCCTTATCCTCATCATCAGGAACAGGCTCAAGTATGCCCTGACATACTGTGAGGTCATTTCTATCCTGATGCAGCGTCATGTGTTGGTTGATGGCAAGGTCAGGACTGACAAGACCTACCCTGCTGGGTTCATGGGTATGCCCTGATATTTCATTTTTTTTTCATGTAGGCACTAGGTCACTGTCTTGCAAATATCAGTTATTTACTCATTTGCCATTTATTTTGGCAGATGTGATTTCCATCCCCAAGACCAATGAGAACTACAGGCTTCTGTATGACACCAAGGGACGCTTCCGTCTTCAACCCATCAGGGATGAGGATGCCAAGGTTAGTTCCCTTTGTTGACATTGCTCTAGAAGTGTATATCCTTGGGAGTTGAACGGCTCCTGATGGCTATTGCTTTGGTGGAGTTGTGGTCTCATTGAACAGTCTTTTTGGATTGTATGACTGTTTTGCATAGGAACAGGTTTTTTTTTGGGTAGTATTGTATATGCAGTTTGTCAGTCAATTCATTATATAAGAGAATCGACTACTTGTGTAAGTAGGACCATAACTAATTCTAATTGAAATACTGAATGTTATTTGTACTCTTCAAGCTGTAGCTTGTTTCAAGTTGCGTTTATTGTACACTTCACAAATGCTGATTGCTATTTTTCTTTGTGCAGTGGAAGCTCTGCAAGGTGAGGTCCGTCCAGTTTGGCCAGAAGGGTATCCCCTACCTGAACACCTATGATGGCCGCACCATCCGCTACCCTGACCCACTCATCAAGGCCAACGACACAATCAAGATTGATCTGGAGACCAACAAGATCATTGACTTCATCAAGTTCGATGTCGGCAATGTCATCATGGTCACTGGTGGAAGGAACACTGGCCGTGTTGGTATTATCAAGAACAGGGAGAAGCATAAGGGTACATTCGAGACCATCCATGTTGAGGACGCCCTGGGCCACCAGTTTGCCACCCGTCTGGGTAATGTGTTCACCATCGGCAAGGGTAGCAAGCCGTGGGTGAGCCTCCCCAAGGGCAAGGGTATCAAGCTCAGCATCATCGAGGAGCAGAGGAAGCGTGATGCTGCTGCCCAGGCTGCAGCTGCTTAAACCTGAATGTGACTTGGGAGTTTTGCTATAGCCAGTTGTCTTAAAGGATATAGAACTATGTTGCCGGACTATCCTTTTTCAAGTTTTGCCTGATTATGCTTGGTGATTCGTGGAACTCATGTTCTCTGTTAGTTGTAATGCACCTATTTATGTTATCCAAGTCGTTTTCAAGAATATGCCAACTTGTTTGCCATGTCGCTATCGCCTAGTGATTCTCAGGTTTCGCCATGTCTGTTTGAGGTTCTCTCTTCTGGCGTAGCATCGTACATGTATGAAATATTTGATTGTTAGTCCCTGTGTTCTAAAATAAGTGTCTTTTTAAAATTTCAAACTTCTTTTTTTATCATTTGTTTTATTAAAAAGTTTTTAAAATATTTTTTTATTGTGAAATGGTTTATTATTAGAAGTATTTTAAGTTTGATTTGTTTATTTTTGTAATTTTGTAATTTTTTTTGAATAAGACAAATGATCAAATATTTATTTTAAAAAGCCAATTAAGTTTTAATTCAAACAACTGTCATGACCTGTCATGTAAGACTTACATCTATTTGGGAATTATCTCAAACACACTTAATTCAAACAATGGTCTCAATATAAGTTTATTTTTAACTTTTATTGACTAACATTTTGGTCAATACTCTAATTTTTACAGATTCAGTTAAATTAAAAAAAACTTAGTTTTGTATTTTTTAAAATAATTAAAGAAATAATTTCATAATATATAAAATTTATATTATTAAAATTAATTAAATACATCAAAATCATTCGTCAAAATTGTAATCAACAAAATTTAGAAATAAACTTCTATTGAGACAGAGTAAATAGATTATAATCTTAAATAAAGATTTTCTCGTTTTTCACTTTTTGTTTTTCATAGTTCAAATTTTTAAAGCAGCAGCTAGCAGAAGCGAGAAACCGTTTAAATAAACAAAGTTTTTGTGGCAATTATGGTTTATTTTGATCGAAGAAACCGCTTATAAGCCAAATCAAACAGACAGTGTCTAAGTGTTGCCAAGCGATGCATCGCCGTTGAATGGCGCACCCGCGAATGAATGGACGGCGGCTGGTGGAAGGCGGACGGCCGATGATCCTGACCCCTTCGCTATGGGACTGCACGGAGCTTCACCACAGATTGCAAAGAGCATGCTCAAATAGATATGCCACAGACTGGACGGAGGGAGCAGTAAATTTAGGTTTAGAAAATAGTAAAAGACTGAAATTCAATATATTTTTTTTCTTTATCCTAATTCTAATCCTAATCCTAATCCCACCCTCTTTTCCTCGTAGCCAAACGCCACCAGAGAGGAAGCAATGAGACTAAGGCGCTGCTACGGCTGTTGGCCGCACGATTCGTCCGGCTCGATTCAACGGTGGATAACGCGACTGTTCAGAGTGACTGTGCACCCAGTGACAGCCGACTTTGCCGAGGATCCATCCGCGCCGTCCATCGGATCAGAGCTTGCTTCCTCCCTCCTCCGGCTCTTGTCTAGGGTTTTGCACCGCTCCCTCCCATGGCGTCCTCCGCCGCCGCCGTGACGCTGGGCGGGAAGGGCGGCGCGCTGTCGCCGGCCGCGGTCTACGCGCTCTCTCTCGGCCTCGCGTCGCCCGCCATAGACCC
>BCLH01002072.1:50136-60144 GCA_001602315.1 Zoysia pacifica
GGTGCCAACCTGTCCCTGCGTCCCACGGGATGCGCTGACAGCCCCGAGCCTAGGGGCAAGGCTCCTGCCGGGCCCAGCGACGCGGCGCGAGCCCGGGGACGGTCCGCCTACCAGCAGCTCGCGGCTAGGGGGCCACCGACCTTCGACACCCCGCTCGAGAACCTCGCGGCGGCAGCGTGCATCTTCAACGAGACCGCTACCCCCGAGGATCCAGCGCTGAGGGAAGTGTACGACCGTGTACGCTTCTACCTCGGCAGTGCGCTTCAACGACTGGAGGCGTCTCTCCGACCCCAACAGTCGGAGACAAAAAGCAACCGTCGGTCTCAGGATCGGCGGAGCTCGGCGCGCAACAGCTCGGTCGAGGAACGGAACCCCCAACGCAATGCGGGGTCAGTCCTCCCCCGCCTCGGCCCTAACCTCGACATCCGCAGCACCATCGACGCCAAGCGTCAGGCGAGGAGCGAGCTCCGCGACGAATCTCGTCGGAGACGCTCCCACGACCGCTACTACCGACGCGGCTCCCTCGACTTCAGGAGCCCGAGCCCTGAGGGGGTCGGACCCAGAGCGTTCGGATCGCTCATCCGGCACGCGAAATTTTCGCAGAGATTTCGCGCCCCGACCACCATCGGCCGCTACAATAAGGAAACAAACCCCATCCACTGGCTCGAGGATTACCGCCTCGCCTGCAGGACCGGAGGGGCGGACGACCTGTTCGCCATCCAGTACTTGCCGCTCTTCCTCACCGACTCAGCCCGAGGATGGCTCGAACACCTCCCCGAGGGCTACATCAAGACTGGAGCGACCTACGCCGAATCTTCGTCGGCAACTTCCAAGGGACTTATACGCGTCCAGGTAACTCCTGGGACCTCAAGAATTGCAAGCAGAGGCCCGACGAGTCGCTCCGAGAATACATCCAGCGCTTTTCGCGAAAGCGCAACGAGCTCCCCAACATCAGCGACGCCGACGTGATCAACGCCTTCACTTGCGGCATGACGTCCAAGGCGCTCGTCCACAAGTTGGGCCGGAGGAACTCTCGGACCGCCCGGGACCTCTTCGACATCGCCACAACCTTCGCCACTGGAGAAGAGGCCGTCCAGGCCAACTTCGACCGAGGTCGGGCGAAGAACGAAAGGTCGAGGAACGACCGTCGGGGAGACCGACTCTCCGATCGATCCACGAACCGCCGCAACGAGCGGGATGGCGGTAGCTCGAGCCGCAAGGGGGGCAAAGGTCGGCGCCATGATGACGACCTCGTGGCCGCCGCAGACCACCCAGCCCGACCCTCGACCAAGAAACCGGCTAACTACGACGGCCACTTCGACAAGATGCTCGACCGACCTTGCCCCAACCATTCTATGTCGGTCAAGCACACCCTTCGAAATTGCCACCTGGCAAGAAGGTTCTTCAGGAGCGAACCCCAGGCCGGCTCCTCGGCAGCCAAGACCAACCCTCAGGCCAAGGGCGCCGGGAAGACGAGGGAACGGCTTTCCCCGAGTCAGAGGACTGCCTCATGATCTTTGGCGGCCCCGCGGCCTACTGCGAATCCCGCGGCCGCCAGAAGAGGACATGACGCGAGGTCAACGCTGCCAACCCCGCGGTCCTCTGCTACCTCAAGTGGTTCGAGGCCCCGATCACATTTGATCGGGCCGACCACCCGGACCACGTTCCACAGCCCGAACGCCTCCTGTTGGTGCTCGATCCCATCGTCGGCTCCGTGCGCCTGTCAAAGGTGTTCATAGACGGAGGGAACGCCCTCAACATCCTCTATGCTGACGCCTTTCGGGCAATGAGGCTGACGGAGGCCGACCTCCGTCTGACCCACGCTCCGTTTCACGGAGTCGTCCCCGGGGGCTACGCGACGCCCCTCGGTCATATCACGCTCCCAGTCACATTCGGTGACTGGAGCAATTTTCGGATTGAATCGCTCACCTTCGAGGTGGTGGACTTCACCGGCGCCTACCACGCCATCCTGGGTCGGCCATGCTACGCAAAGTTTATGGCCGTCTCCAACTACGTCTATCTGAAGTTGAAGATGCCCGGGCCGAAGGGCGTCATCACGGTCTCCTCGCGCTTCCAACATGCCCTGGCTTGTGAGCAGGAGAGCTTCGAGTTGGCTGCCGCCGAATCGGGCCCGGCCCGGCTAGACGCAATCCGCAAAACTGAAGGGCCGGACCCAGCGCCCCACTCCAAACCCAAGTCGTCAACATCCTTCAAATCCGCCGACGACTCCAAAGAGGTCGCTCTTGACCCCGCCGACCCCTCCAAGGAGGCCAGGGTCGAGACAGCGCTCTTCGACGAATAGGAAAGCGCGCTCGATGACTTCCTCATCCGAAATCGGGACGTCTTCGTCTGAGCACCGTCGGACATGCCCGGCATCCCGGGAGAAGTCGCCGAGCACTCCCTCGGCATCATCGCGGGCTGTCAGCCCGTCAAGCAGCGACTCCGGCGTTTCGACGAGGAGAAGCGCCGAGCCATCGGGGAAGAATTGACGAAGCTCTTGAAGGCTAAGTTCATTCAAGCGGTCTACCACCCCGAGTGGTTGGCCAACCCTGTAATGGTGAGAAAGAAGACCGGGCAATGGAGGATGTGCGTTGACTACACGAGTCTTAACAAAGCTTGTCCGAAAGACTCCTTCCCTCTCCCGCGCATCGATCAGGTAGTGGACTCGACCGCCGGGTGCGAAACTCTGAGCTTCCTTGATGCCTACTCTGGGTATCACCAGATCTCTATGCCTACTCTGGGTACCACGTCCTTCATCATGCCCTTCGGGTCCTTCTGCTACATCACCATGCTATTCGGGCTCAAGAACGTGGGAGCCACGTACCAGCGTTGCATGCAGAAGTGCTTCCATGACCAGCTAGGTCAGAATTTGGAGGCCTACGTCGATGACATCGTGATCAAGACCCGTCAGACCTCCGACCTCATCCGAGACCTAGAGGAGACATTCACCAACCTCCGACGCTATCGGATCAAACTTAATCCCGAAAAATGCATTTTCGGGGTCCCCTCGGGCAAGCTGCTCGGCTTCGTCATCTCCGAGCGGGGGATCGAAGCAAACCCTGAGAAGATCTCCGCGATCTTCAAACTCAGGCCAATCGGCAACGTAAAAGGCGTCTAGAAGCTGACCGGATGCTTGGCGGCCCTTAGCCGTTTCATCTCAAGACTCGATGAGAAAGCAATGCCCTTCTATCGGCTGCTACGAAAAGCGAAGCGATTCACCTGGACCACCGAGGCCCAGGAAGCTTTCGACTATGAAGCTTTCGACTATGCCCTTCTATCGGCTATGAAGCTCCTGGGGCTCGACATCGTCTTTGTCCCTCGCAGGCTATCAAGTCCCAGGTCCTGGCTGACTTCATTGCCGAATGGACCGAAGCTCAAGAGCCGTCAGCCTCCGACAGCGTCGAGTGCTGGACCATGTACTTCGACGGGTCTTGCATGCTCAAAGGCGCGGGGGCTGGGGTCGTTCTGATCTCTCCAAAGGGAGATAGGTTTCGATACGTGCTGCAGCTGCAGTTCCGAGCCTCCAACAATGCAGCCGAATACGAGGCACTCCTCCACAGCCTACGAATGGCCACCACCTTTGGTGTGCAGCGCCTCTACGTCAAAGGCGACTCTGAGCTAGTCGTCAGCAAAGTCATGAAGGCTTCCAGCTGCCGAGACCCGAAGATGGAAGCCTACTGCCAAGAAGTTCGCAAGTTCGAGGACAAGTTCGATGGACTCGAACTCCATCACGTTCTACGTCGGGACAACGAAGCTGCGGATGCCCTCGCCAAGATGGGCTCGGAACGCCGGACTGTCCCCGACGGCGTCTTCTTCGAAGTGCTCACCAAGCCTTCCATCAGAATCACGGAGGAACCACTCGTCGAAGGTCCGGGTAACGAGCCGACCCTCGGACCAGGAGCAGAGATCATGGCAGTCGCCCCCGATTGGTCTCATGACATCTTCGCTTACCTGCAAGACGGCACCCTCCCGGTCGACCCCGACGGAGCCCGGAAGGTCATGCGGCAAGCCAAGGCATATGTCATCTCGGACGACGAGCTCTACAAGTGAAGCCCGAGTGGTATATTGCAGCGCTGCATCCCTCAAGAGCAGGGCATGCACTTGCTCGACGATATCCACTCAGGCATTTGTGGTCATCATGCCGGGCCCAGTACCCTCGTCGGCAAGACCTTTCGACAAGGCTTCTACTGGCCGACGGCCGTGGTCGACGCCCAAAAGCTTGTCCGAGCTTGCCAGGGCTGCCAGTTCTATGCCCGACAGACGCATCTGCCGGCGCAAGAGCTCCAGACGATCCCGATCGCCTGGCCCTTCGCCGTCTGGGGGCTCGACATCCTCGGACCAATCAAGAGAACACCCGGCGGTTTCACCCATCTCTTCGTCGCCGTCGACAAATTCACCAAGTGGATTGAAGCCGAGCTGGTGCCCAACATCACCTCAACCCAGGCGGTCGGGTTTATCCGCAACATCATATGTCTGTTCGGGGTCCCGAACTCCATAATCACCGACAACGGCGCGCAATTCACCGGTCGACAATTCCGAGAATTCTGCGACGAATACCACATTCGCCTGGACTTCGCCTCCGTGGCGCACTCAAGGACGAATAGGCAGGTCGAACGGGCCAATGGGATGATACTCCAAGGCCTGAAGTCACAAATTTACGACTCCGTCAGAAGGGCAGCGGGACGATGGGTAAACGAACTCCCGTCAGTCCTCTGGGGTCTGCGAACGACCCCCAACAGAACCACCGGGTTCACGCTATTCTTCATGATATTCGGGGCGGAAGCGATGCTACCGACCGACCTCGACTACGACTCTCCGCGAGTCCGAGCCTACGATGAGGAGAGATCGCAGGCCGCGTTGCAGGACGGCCTCGACCAGCTACAGGAGGCGCGCGAGGTCGCTTTCCTGTGCTCCGCCAAGTACCAGCAAAGTCTACGGCGACTGCATGCTCGACGCGTCAAAGGTCGGGCGCTCAACGTCGGAGACATTGTGTTGAAAAGGGTGCAAACGAAGGTCGACCAGCACAAGTTGTCGTCCCCTTGGAAAGGACCCTTTGTAATCAAGCACATCCTACGACCCGACGCCTACAAGTTGGCAACCGAGGACGGTCGAGAACTTGCGAACGCATGGAATATCGAGAACCTCCGACGGTTCTACACCGGGGTGCGAGCGCATAATGGTGACAACGACGGAAGGATCCACCTGTCGGCGAAACGGCAGGATCGCGTAGGGCCCATTACCTGTAACCCCAAGGCCCCCTCCTATATAAAGTGAGGCCCGAGAAACGATAGAGACAACGGTCGAACACTACCACAAGCAACAGCCACAAACACACGAAAGACAAATACGAGCTCCATTAAAACCCGAAGATCCTTTCACCCTTCCGAGCAAGCACCCCCATTCACCCACGTTCTGGGTCCTCCCGCGAAGAGAGGATTCCGTCTTGTAACATTGTCTTAAAATAATTCGCTCTCTGAACGTAGAGTATTACACTGTTCAAGTGGCTCGAATCAGGTAAAAAATCCCCTCGAGTCTTCCTCAGACCGAGCTCTTCAGAGTCCGAAGGCACACCACCCCACGATCGTATATTCACTGTGTCCGTGGTCAGAACGCCAACAAAGCTACCAATCATTTGCACCTGGTCACGTAGGCCCGCCCAAACCCTCCTCCAAAGGAGCGAGAGAAGATTTTTCAACCCTGTCCTGGACCATTAAAAAAAAAAAAAGAAGAGCACGCGAGCAACCCTAACGGGGAGAGGCAGAGCGAGAGCAGGAATCTGAGGCAAGTTCAGTTCTAGTAGTAATACTTCTTAGGACCTGAAACGCAAAAATTTAAAGCTGCTTTAGATGTATAATTTGCACAAGAATTATGCAAAATTTTTAAAAAGATGATTATATTTAAAGGATAAGTCTACTTCACTCTTTTAACCTCTTAAATTATAAAACCAGATACTTTACACTTCAAACTAATTTAAAACCATCTAAATGACCTCTTAAAATTGTTTTAGAAGTGATTTGCTTGCATGGCAATACATGTGGACAATGATATTGCAACATAGTTTTAAAATGTCTTAAATCACATCAACATTGTATTAAACTAAAAAAATAAATATCAGTCATATAATAAGAACAATTTAGATATTTTTTGTGCACATTTTATTTTTGTCAATGAGAAAAATTACTTTATTATGTCATGGGAAGAGAGCTGATAATTAAATTAAGTGAACATGTATGTTTCATGTTTATATTATGAAAAAAATGATGAAATATATTTTTTAATCAAATGTGATAGGAGCAAATAAATGAGGCTATAAAAAATGATAGTGTCATATGTACAGCTAAGCAAAATCACCTTTAAAACTATTTTAAAAGGTTATTTAAACAATTTATTATAGTTGAGAAGGTAAGTGTGCTAACTTTAATAATAAGTGGTCAAAGGTGCTTAGAATTAATTAGAGCTATCCGTTTCATTAGATCTAATGGTTAGCAAGATGTTAAAAATACTTTAAAGATGGGCTCAGTACTAAATATTTAAAAGTGGGCTCTGTACTAAATATTTGTAGGTTTGATACTGATATTTTTACTTATTTTTAATTAGAGGAAGGGTAATTTGGAAACCGTCACCTTCGACGCCGTGCCCGCCATGCCCTCCACCGCACGCGCTAGGACCGCCGCGGCGCCGCCGGCGGCCGTGCTCAGGAGGTCAAGCGCGAGCGAGCGAAGCGGACGCGGGGCTGCTGCCGGGCCGAGCGGACGGCCAGCGGCTGCGCTCCTGCGCCTCCGCGGAACTGCGGGAGCCGAGTTGCGGCGGTTGTGGCTGGGAGCTGCGACGCCGGCGGCTTCTCCAAGCGTTGCTTGCCGTGCCACTCGTCGTGCTTGCCTGCGGCGTCGCCCGACCTGCTGACGCCGGTGACGTGTCTTCCGAGGCTCGACTCCGGCGGCGATGAAGAAGCGGTTCGCCATGGCTCTGCCTCCGGGTGCCACGTGATGGGGAGCGGCAGGGAGGGGACGCTGGAGATGCCGACGGACCGAGCCCCAAGGGACCCGGACACTAGCTTGGTGATGCAGCTAGCTAGCGCAGCCGGCACTGCTGCTGCTCCAAAAGTTAAATGTTGAGTTTGATAATTGCAAATTCGCAACAACTGAAGGCCTTCGTATTGAAAGATAATATTTTTCTACTGCATGATTTCTAATTGCAATTTCTATGTTTCTCCCGTGCAAGCAACTTTCTCAGGGTGATGTTCCACTGCAAGGTGAAGGTGACTTTCTCAGTGGCAGCACAGTTCGGTTTATAAACTGGTGTACGTCAGGGAAATAAGTGAGGTGGTATAATGGCCAAAGTACACCGCCAGCCCACGCGAGGATAACAGCCCAAATACATTCTACCAATGACAAGTAGGGGCCATCTGTAGCTATGTTCTTGTGCCGAACTTACCGTTTTTATTTTGATTCAAGCTGTAAAGTTGAAACTTCTATAAATTTCGCATATGATGTCCAAATTTGATGATTCTTTTTCCTAAAATCTTGTAAAAATAAGCTTCATCAATTGGATGTGTTTTTGGAATTATTATATACTTAAAATTTATAATTATCAATAATTTCACTCTTGACCACTATTAACCATTCTCTTCACTTTTTTGTAAATCTTCAAATTTAATGAATTTTTAAACTTTTTTTTGTGTAAATGTACAAGTCGTTCACCTCTACGCATAGAAATTTTTAAACAAATTTATCGAAACACTTAAATTTCTGTAAGTTTGAAAGACTCATGATTCATGTAAAAAGCTAGTAACTTTTATGTGGCTTTATAAAATCTGAACACAAAGTGGAAAAAAATATATTTTATTTTATTTTCCAAATTTTTTATAGGTTAAGATTTCATTGAAACAACCTCACAACAAATTTGAGTTCAAAATTCTTTATAATTTTAAATATATAAAAATGAGAAAAGTCCATTTCATTTGTTTAAATTGCAAAATGCACATTCACTTTACTGAAATGGTAGTTCTTGTTGGGCGCTTTCGCTGAGCTGGGCCTGCTGGGCGGTTTGGGTGCTTTGCGCACAGGCCACATCCGTCTAACCAATGGGGCTCGTGCTGATAGAACAACTCAAAATTAGTCCCACGCCGAGAGTCTGCATGCCCAAACACCAAACTTATAAGGCTTGAAGTCAGCTTCGGACTAAACGCTCTTGAACTTTGGTCTATACTTTGACATCCGTCCTAACAATGGGGCCTGTGGTAGATACTGTGCTGTGCATTTGGGCCTGCTGGGCTGTTTGAGTCCTTCGCGCACTCGCGGCTCGGCGTGGTCTAGCAGCCAGCTAGGTCCAGCCCTTCTTTTTTTTTAATCCCCTGCATCTTTTTTTTTAATCCACTGCATATTGGTGGATACTGCAAAATTTTTAGTCATATTTTAAATATCATTGGTGACAAAGCAAACAATAGCAAAAAAATCATAATTGAACAAATTTTTTTTCATAAGACTAGTGGCCAAAGTTCAGATGTTAATGGTATCGATAATTTAAAAACAAAGGTAGTAAATGAATAAATTTTTTATTTCAAATGATTTTGAATAATTTAATTGCACCTGAACATGCTCACTTTCCAAAATATGAACATGTGTGAAACAATGGTCATGACTTGGACAAATGTTTTGAATAATTTAATTGCTAGTAGTACATTACAGATCGAGCTCCATCTAAAGGTTCACTCATAAGTCAGAAAGGAACAAAACAAGAGGGCGTATTGATAACAATGCTACAATGCCGACATGCAAGAATTTCAGAACATGTTCGACTCTTGAAGCGCTCTATAATCTACCAAACATGTTCCAACTTTGGGGCCAGCAATGAATCATTGAAATTGAGACCTCCAGGAACTCGATGTATACATTCTTCATTTGTTCAAGATAGCTGGATCAGAGGACTGATTCGCATCCATGTCAACCCGCATGTCAGAATAATCAGATGATCCCTGAACAGGCAGATTTGAAGCAGTAGACATCAAATCTTCTTCTCTTGGCTGTGCCATCAGACATAGCGAGACCATCATTTGATCTAGAGGCAGCCTTCTTCTGATTTATATATCTCCATAAGGTATTTCCCATGTTGGAGGCTCATCCTGTGACAGAAGTAAACGGCTTAAAATTTTTTTAAAAGAAACAGATAATATATGTTTCCATTGAAGAATCTGTTTTACAATTACATGGAAAATCCATTCATGAAAACTGTATATGCATACATACACATACCTTGTTAGAACGATAAGTGCGCTCTATATTTCTAGACATCTTCTCTGCCTGCCTAATAGATAGCTCTATTCCTTCACCAGGGCTCAATGCTCGAAGGCGTCTCAACAATGTCTTTCGACTGTACAGAGATAGAATGCTAATTTTATAATTTTGACAAGTAACAATATGTCTTTCGACTGTATTGAGATGACTCACATCAATCATTGCCTGATGAGGACACCGTAAGAACCCCAAAAATGCAGTTCTTAGGGAATATCGCAGGCTTGCAGAATGAGCTCCCTTTGCAGTCTCCAAGTCAGGATCAAAATCAAGCAATGCTGGCAGCACACGATCATAAAAAAATGGCCGATTCTTCACAATGGCTGCAAGGCTGAAAAATGAAAATACATTATATTTTCATGTAACGCAGACATCTTAGACGGTTAGTTTGTAAATAAGATAAAGTGATAAACAACACTAATGTGTGTATAGCACAAAGATTCATCTGCTGATAAACTCCGCAAGCACACAACTGAATGATCGGGGGGATCCCAAAGCATTGAGATTGTGGGTGAAAAGAGTAGTACACCAATTAAACAGTTAAAATATTTGTAATAGAAAATGCTTTACGTACAACTCATTTGTACAGCTAGATGTATGACCACAAATATAATGGTTTAAAAACCAAGTGAACCGTCACCAAATTTAAGCCATTGGATCTCTGATCATACAACATGGTTGCACATATGAGTCAGATGTATAGCAGAGTATTGCGTTT
>BCLH01002073.1:0-28657 GCA_001602315.1 Zoysia pacifica
ACGACCATGAACGTTCTCGGCACCGCGGGGTACATCGACCCGGACTTCGTCAACACGCGCCGGCCGAGCACCGAGTCCGACGTCTACAGCTTCGGCATTGTCCTCCTCGAGATCGTCTCCGGCAAGCCGCCGGTGGTCCAGCAACCGCCCTTCGTGCTGCTCAAGTGGGTGTGGAGCCTGTACAGCCAGGGCACAACCGCGGAGGCGGCGGACGCGCGGCTGCGGGGCGACGAGGCAGACGAGCGGCAGATGGAGCGCGCGCTGGTGGTGGGGTTGTGGTGCGCTTACCACGACCCCGCACAGCGGCCGTCCATCGTGGACGCCATGCACGTCCTGCAGTCTGAGGATGCAAAGCTACCGGCGCTTCCGCCGCACATGTACAAGCTCAAGTCACAGCCCAGCGCCTTCTCCATGGACGGGAGCGGTGTCTCGGGCAGCTCCTTCTCCAGCGGCATCCGCTCTTCCGCGACCACCGGCACGACACACTCATCCGATTCGTTCCCCCAAATGATGGCACCCGTTGGCCGTGAATTGCAAGTTATTTCACTATCTCCGTTAGCTAAAATCTCGTGAAAGCATTTGTTGCAATACATTTCTGTTTAATTTGCTTGTATGATTGGATTCTACTGTGTACTAGTTCCAATATATACGCTTTTTTTGGGTTTACTCAAAGTCAATTTCTTTTAACTATGACTAATAAAACTTAGAATATTAAACAATTTCTAATATCAAGAGTTATATATTATGAAAGAATATTTCATGAAGAACCCAATAATATAATTTATATATAATAAAATATTATCAATTCTCCATCATTGATAGTCAAAGTCAAAGAAGTTTGAATTTAACCAAACCTAGGAAGCTTATATTTTGAAACAGAGGAAATACGCACTTTGAAGAATTCATGTGAGTCAGGTCTAAGTGTCCTCAAAGGCAATAATAATAGTAAAATATTTGTCTACAGGTTCATTGACTACAGTCCTTATAAATTGATAACATATATTGCAAATCTCTTAACAATACTGATGGCGTGGATAATGAATATTGAGGGCTTCTTTGAAATGTAGGAATTGCATAACGCACAGAAATTTTACAGGAACAATGGATTCAAGGAAAAAAAATCCACAATTAGGGATGGCAGGGACTCGACGGGTGCGAGCGCTGGTAGCATTTTTCACCCGCGAGTCTCACCCGCACCCAACCCGTGAAGTCGCAGGTGTGGGGCGGGTTTTCTATTTCATCTGCAGGTGACCATTGAAGTCTCTCCAAAGGTATGAATGATTTTGGCGATTAAATGGGAACCATAAACTAATTGGTTGGATGTAGGTTCATCAACACTATTCTCCGCTTTTACGAGTTAGTTGGTTCAAGGATGCTCGAAGTTCTGGCGCTTTCTAAGGATGCAGCTTGTTCAAGGCTAAAGATGATCTAGAGCCGTGTGTAGCTTAGTTTTTAGACTTTGAGTCAATAGAAAAGCCAGCACTATTAAGAAAGGTCAGGTCACTCGTCTCGGTTTTACAAGAACTAGGGAGTATGGATGCTCTATGTTATCTAATGCACTTGATTGATCTGTGGAAGCTTGAAGACATTAAGAGTTGCAGCGAGAAGAAAGAAGATCTTGAAGAAGGCAAATTTCAGCAGCTGATGAGTCATCGGACATTCCGACGGAGTCACTGGACAGTCCGGTGAGAGTAGAAGCCTAAAGTCTAGAGAAGTAGTTTTCTAGAGGCTATCAAGAGGAGTCATCAGACAGTCCGTCGGTCAGAGACCGAACAGTCCAGTGAGCCAAGAAGCCGGAGTCTAGAGAGAGGTGCTCTCTGGAGTTGCAACGAAGAAGTCACCGGACAGTCCATCAGTCAAAGACCGAACAGTCCAATGAGCCAGAAGACCGGTGTCCAGAAGCGGTGTCTCTAGGAATCCAAAAGAAGAGTTCACCGAACAGTTCGGTGAAGGTATGCACCGGACAGTCCGGAGTCACATGGAGTAGATTCTAGAGAGGATGTTTTCTGTCAGTCGAAGACCAGGAGTCACCAGACAATCCAGTGACTGTCAGCTTTTTGGCAACTTTTCTTAACGGTTGTTCCGAGGCTTGGGGCCTATTTAAACCGTTGGGGTAGCTGTTGTGAAGGTTGCTTGCGGCTAGAACAGTTGAAGATCAGTTGTGAAAGCCAAAGATCATCAAGCGGAGCACAAGAGAGCATCTAAAGAGATCTTGAGTGCTTGTGAAGAGTAGCAAAGAGCATTCATTCATTCTTAGAGCTTGTGGAGCTAAGAGGAGAGTCTTAGGCTTGTTACTCTTAGTTTGGCAGCCTAGACCGGTTAGGCGTCGTTGTCTGAACTTTCGAAGAGATTGTGGAAGACGACATCAAGTTTGTATGAGGTTACGGGTCCCCCCGCTCGAAAGAGACACCAAGAGGGTGCGTCCGAGCCTTGGAGGCTTGTTCTAGCCTTTGGGTATTGTGTGCGACAGCCAGACCGCCGGTATCTTCACTTCGAGAGTGAAGCGTACCCTTGTGAGCATCGTTTCGAAAACGACGGGAGAGACCGAGACTTTGACGGGAGTGGTCTAATGAGACCTCGAGAAAAATCACAAAGCATTATCTTGACTCTTTCTCTTTATTTTTCGCATTTACCTTATTGCGACTAGAGTTATAGGTTGCTTTACAATTCCTTTTGGTGGCTCTCATGCTAGTGATGTGAGACCCCCCTTTCAGAAAAGAGCGTCTATGTGCCACCTATACCATTCCTTGGATCCGTAGCTGGTACGCACATTCAGAATAAAGCGGTATTTATTACTCGTACTTTATTACAACACACTACATGACCTACGAGGTTCGGAAAACAAGACTAGAGTACAAGCATGAGTCGGCACAGCGACTCTGGGCAAACCACACCTTGTCTATACACATACCACAGGCAACTTGACGGCGGACGAGACTTCTACTCTTCGTAGTCAGCATCTTCTTCATCATCTTCGTCTTCTGAGCAAAAGTAGCAACAACAGAAAGAGTGAGTACAAAGGTACTCAGCAAGTCCCAACAAGAAGTAGGTAAGGGGTTTCGTCGTAGCGAAGCAAGGAAAGCTTGGGGGTAAAGTTTTGCGGAAAGCATGTTTTCATGCCGGTTCTCTACTAGAAAAGAATTTAAAGTAGAGAGAAGAGCATTTGCTATATTTTAGTAGAGTGGACCTGGGAAATGTTTTCACTCCTCTTCGCAGTTCCTAAGTTTTATATTGGGTGTAAGCACTCTCGTGCCGGCCCTAGGCACACAACCATGCAATTCCAAAACACGGGTCGCTACACCCATTCACGCATCAAGGCAATGAATAAAGTCTAATCGTAGGGCGCCCGAACAGTAGCATGTCAATAACGTGACAACGGCCTATTCGGAAGGATTTTTAACTCTGCAGAGGTTGTACACTGTACCCACAGGTTATGCTACTCCTGATCATTAGAGCTACATAACATCTATCCACATCTACGCAGTTTTTCACAGATTCCACTCAAGGTGCAAACTGGGGTCATCCCTCGAGGTTTTCCAGGCCGTCGATGACGCGTCGGTACATTCTCGGAGCCGGGTCGTGAATATCCACCGCATTCACGCCTTTTCCTGGTCCCCTTCAATCCCGAGTATTACCAAACCAGGGGCTATATCTGTGGGCTTACGCTCTCATGACGCGAGCAATTACCGTCAAAGGTCACGCAGCGAGTCATCTCACGCCCTTCTCCTGTTCCCTTGTGTCTTCACAACCGACACCCTAGTGGTTCGATGTGAAAATAATACGTAGAGAGAATAAATCCTGCCCAAAAAATACAGGTTCTGTGGTTGCACGGGAATTACTAAGTCGAGGGTCAACAAACCGGTTCTTATATGGCAGGGGTGGCGGTCTCGTCCACGGCAGGTGGACCACAGCGAAGCCTATACACTTATCACCATCACCTCAGGTGAGCCCCACCCCACGGCCAGAAACGTCCCCTCTTCACCTAGCACCAGTTGTTCTAATCCCATCCCTTTTGTTTATACTCACACCACCAAACTCTTTATAACTCGTTTTGTAAATTAATAGTAGATGGTGTGGCGGTGTAGAGCACCGCAGATGGAGTCCTAAGCAGTTCTAGTAACAATGTAGTATCCGTTCCGTAAAACTAACTAGGAACAGAAATTCTTACAGTTATCAAGGACACGTCGGTAATGGTTTTCAATGGAAATATCTATATTTATACAGTGAGTTACTGACATAAATATAAATACCTGAGATCGAATAGGTATTAAACTACACAATGTTTAACACATTCTAAAGCAGGCTAGCATCGCTGTCTATCGGCGCGGTAAATAAAACATGGGTTCAATGGGCTTAAGATGGGTTAGGACTTGCCTTCAGTTGCTTCTTCGAAGTCCGCTTCAGGCTTGGGTTCTTCAGGCTCTTCGGCGGCTTCAACTTCTTCTTCTTCTGCTACAAGCAATAGTTACAAAAAGACTACCAAAAAACAACCAAGAAACTGGAAAAAGAAACAACATCAAATAAGTTATGGAGTTTGAATTGGCTAGGATGGTAGGGCTCTTGATGTGGGTTCCAATGGTATATTGGTTGTGATGATTGGAGTTAAGATGTGGCGGTAAAGTCAGCGGCAATGTGCTATGACAGACTGCAGAAAAATTTGTTTGGACACGGGGTTCGGCCTGTGTCCATGCCCTCTGGGCACTCAGGTGCCCGAAATCGGAGATTTTTCTGTGGACCCGTGGGTTGTGGTGAAAGTTTGGGGTTTTCGTGGACACGTGAAAGTTCGGGGTTTCCGTGGACACATGAAAGTTCGGGGTTTCCGTGGACACGTGAATGTTCGGGGTCCACGGGAAAGTTCGGGGTCCACGGGAAAGTTCGAGGTTCACGGGAAAGTTCGGGGTTCACGGAAAGTTCGGGGTTCACGCGGGTTGGCTGCGCTCCCGACGACACCGGGCGTGCTCCCGACTTTGGTTCGCGTTCTCGGTAACTTGATCACGAATATCGAGGCAACAACTAGTGTCTTAGAATCCCTGGATCAAACTCTACGCAATGGTGGGGTTGACGTTAGCATTCGGCTACTGCCGTAATGGGAACGCGGCGTGCCAGTGCGCGCTCCGGACGCGCTCTGGCGCTCTGGACGCGCTCTGGGTGCGCAGGTTCGCGCGTCTGTTCCCGGCAGCACGGTGCTCCGTTTGGTACAAAACTTGGTGTGCACCTTCTCCATACCCAGGTACACACTGTGACGCGTGTGGTTTCACCGGTTGGCTTGGGACGACGGCCGGCAGCACACGGGTGGCGGAGCACGGCGGTGACTCACGTGGACCGGCCAATCGGTGCTGCGGCTACCCATCTCTCGAGCTCAGTTAGTTTCCTAGGGAGCTTGTAGTGCTACCAGTGCAAGGAATTGGAAGATGATGGCCGGGAGAGAGGTGCTTACCGGAGAGGGGTGGCGGCGGCTGAATTCGGAGAAAACGCAAAATTGACAGTGGCGGAGGGCAATTCCAGTGAGGGCAGGGTCGTGGACGAGCTCTGGGATGTGATTGAGCGAAGGGGATGCGCAAGCATGGGGGGATTGATTTTAGAGTCGGTGGGGGGGGCGAGTTCGGCGTGGCAGTGAGCGGGGCAGTCGGCGGCAATCGTTGGACGGTTTCAGCAGCTGCGTGGCCGGTCTAAGTGTCGTGGCGGCTCAGCGCGTAGCCAACGCGGGGTCCGCGTAGATCAGCAAGCGGCGGGCGGTGGCCGGCTTCAATGGCGTCGCAACAAGGCCGCCGCTCAACCGAACGTCAACGACGTTGCTTTTCCCCTGGCTCCGGCGCGATGGCAGAGGTTGACGGCGACGTGCAGCGCCGTCACTGCCCTCCTCTGGTGCGGCTCACCAGCACTGCCAGGCGGGGCTGGCTTGCCCTGTCGGCCGATGCTTGCGCGGCGAGCGGTGCCAAGGAGGAAGACGATAGGGGAAGAGAGAAACGGGCTGGGCCGAGGGGGGAAAAGAGAGGTGGGCCGGTTGGAGTGGATTTCGACCCACTAAATCAAATTTTCCCTCCTCAATTTCTATTATACTTTCCTAGTTTTATTTTTATATTTCATGGCTTGGGATTTTTGGGGATATCCAAACTCCATATAAAAACTCGAGGCGAAAAAAAAAATCAAACACTAGTCAAACTCCAAGTTTTAAGTTTTTGAAATTTTGAGTTTTATTAAGCTATTTCTAGCTTTAGTTCCTTTAAAAAGGAGCATTTAAAGGAAAGAAAAAAAATTTGGCCTAACTATAATTGTCAAGGATAGAAAATTTTTAAAACTCTTCTAATCAGAGATTTGGGATGTGACAAGTGACCTTGCTTGGTTGTTTACTTATTATCTCTAGCATGCATAGGTTTTGTGTGGTGCTTCATTTGCTCTCTAGGTAGTTTATCTTCTTGCTATCCTTTGTGCCTAGTTGTCTCCTAGCTTGTGTTTCTTCTTGCTTAGACTTAATCTTACTAGGAGTTGCTTGTTAGATAGCTAGAAGGTAGGAAGAGTTGAAATAGTTTTTTGTAGTGTTAGTGCCTGATTCAACCTCCCTTCTTCGTCACTTGATCTTTTCAAATGGTATCAGAGCCAACTTCTCAATTTAGAGCTTAACCGCCTTTGAGAAGTGATCGGGTGTGATGAAGACAAGTTCTTCATCGAGATCTGGGGGTGGCTCATGGAAAGATCGCTTGCTAAGCTATCTATAAGCCACTAAACCGGCATTATCGAGTGCTAACATGAACATCTCTTTAAACTCTTCATCTAACAAAGCTTTGAGTGCTATTATGATTGAGAATTATGATTATCTTGAGCTCATAAGTGCCTGTACTCACTTTGGAACTCTTGATGGTGAAACTATAGGTGCTACCAAGCAAAAATGCTAGAACTCTTATCTGTCATGAAGCTTCTTCAATCAAGGTTGATCAAAATGCTTCCACCTCAAGTGAGATCGATGGAATACATGCTCATCACACTCTTGAGTCATCGGTTTGCAACGACTCTATCTCTACCAGCTCTCACTTACTTCTTGATGATAATGGTATTGCTAGTAGTTTGTTAGAAGATTCCTATGATGTTCTTTGTGATAAGTATGACAATATCATTACCCTTCCTAATGAATCTCCAAGAGATCTATGTATTCGCATTGATAAGCTTGTAGGATGGATCAAGTCTTATGGAAGACATCATATCTCTATTGAGGAAGCTAACAAGAAGAAAGTTGATGCTTGGAAGAGTCATCTCAAGTGCTCTAGAGAACCAAATCCCTTAAAAGAAGCAGCTCTTATTGTGAGGTTAGTACAAGTGAATCAAGTAATATTTTAAGTACTAACACCTCTTGTCTCATGGCTTCTAGGAAGGTGAACTACAAGTGTGGTGGTAAATATTGGGTGCTTGATAGTAGATGTACTCAACACATGACCAGAAATTGCAAGATGTTTTCCATCATAAAAGAAGATGAAGACAAAGACAAAGTGACCTTCGGGGATAACTCTAAGGGAAGAATCAAAGGATTGGACAAAGTCGCTATCTCAAATGACTTGTCCATATCAAATGTTATGCTAATTGAATCCTTGAGCTTCAATCTTCTCTCGGTGGCTCAATTTTGTGACCTTGAATTTACATGTGCAAGGGTGCCGAATTGATCAACAAGTTTTTGGGGCTCACATTCAATGGTTTTCGGCACAACAACTTGTATATTGTGAATTTCTCTTCAAGTTAAGTTGCCTCGCAAACATGTCTCATTGCAAAGTCCTCCAAAAGATGGTTATGGCATAGGAGGCTTGCCCATATTGAAATGGGGCAATTGAAGAAGGACACCAAGAAGGGATTGATTCTTAGAATTCAAGATGTCACGTTTAAGAAGGACAAACTTCGTAGTGCTTGTCAAGCAAGAAAACAAGTGGCCACTCTACATCCTTGCAAGACCATAATGTCTACATCAAGACCTCTTGAGCTACTTCATATTGATCTCTTTGGGGCCAATGACTTATAAGAGCCTTGGTGGAAATCTCTATTGCATGGTGATAGTTGATGATTTCTCTCGGTATACTTGGACTATCTTTTTAGAAGACAAAGCTCAAGCTATCACCAACTTCAAGAAGTTCGTCAGGAGAGCTCAAAATGAATTCGACGCCAAAATCAAGAAAGTGAGGAGTGATAACGAGACCTGAGTTCAAAAATTCTATCATTGAATATTACTTGGATGATCTCAGCATCAAGCATGAATTCTCGGCCACCTACACCCCAGAGCAAAATGGGGTTGTTGAAAAGAAGAATCGAACTCTCATCTCTCTTGCTAGAGCTATATTGGATGAATATGGCACCCCGAAAAGGTTTTGGGTTGAAGCAATCAATACGGCATGCTATACTTCAAATCGAGTATATCTTCATCGCCTATTGAAGAAGACTCCCTACGAGCTCTTGATAGGAAGAAAGCCTAATGTGGCATACTTTCGTGTCTTTGGGTGCAAGTGCTATATCTTCAAGAAGAGAAAGAGACTCGGGTAATTTGAGAAGAGGACCGATGTTGGATTTCTCGTCGGGTATTTCGGTAACTCTAAAGCCTATTGTGTTTTTAATGCAACTACCGATTTTGTAGAGAAATCTTGTGATGTGCAATTTGATGAAACTAATGGTTCTCAAGAAAACAAAGAGCTTTATAGTTGTGATGTAGATGATGATGAACCATTGGAGGAGGCTATGCGGAAGATGCCTGTGGGTGAGATTCTTCCAAGAGAAGATGATCCCTCTACGCCACCACCAGAAGTGTCCTCCTCAACTCAACAAGAGTTCACTATATCAACAAACCAAGCTCAAGAATTATCAAGTGTACAAGTGCCTCAAGAGCCTACTACCTCAAGAAACCAAGGAGTCTCAACATCAAATGCTACACCACCGTGCCCAACAAAGACATCAAGAATAGAAGAAGATTGCAGCTCTCCGCTCTGACAACAAGATACCGTCATCTCTAAGGAGCAAGCCATTCAAGATGCACAAAATGTCTCTCCACCGCAAGCTCCACTGGCCCAAAAAGCTCGAAAGAAGCACAAACACATTTCTCGAGATCACAAAAGTGACTTGATACTTGGGAGTCCTTCTCAAGGGTTAAAGACTAGGAGAAATCAATATAAGCCAAATTACACTAACGATGATACTGCAAATCTTGCTTGTGAGAATTTCTCCTTTGTGTCTTTGATAGAGCCCAAGAGCATCGATGAAGCGGTGGAAGATCATAAATGGATGGTGGCTATGCAAGAGGAGCTCAATAACTTCAAGAGGATTGAAGTATGGGAGTTAGTGAAAAGACCCAAGAACAAGAATGTGATTGGTGCTAAGTGGGTGTTCAAGAACAAGCAAGATGAGAATGGGAATGTCATGAGAAACAAAAAAAGATTCATCGCCAAGGGTTACACTCAAGTTCAAGGAGTTGATTTCGATGAGACATTTGCTCTCGTGGCTTGCCTTGAGTTTATTCGGACCTTGCTCGCTTATGCTTCACATTTTAACTTCAAATTATATCAAATGGATGTGAAGAATGCATTCCTTAATGGTTTTGTTAATGAGCAGGTTTTCGTAGAGCAACCGCCCGGCTTCGAGGATCCCAAGCACCCCGACCACGTCTTCAAGTTGAAGAAAGCCTTGTATGGGCTCAAGCAAGCTCGAAGGGCGTGGTATGAGAGGCTAAGAGACTTCCTCATCGGCAAAGGCTTCAAAGTAGGGAGTATCGACAACACCCTATTTACTAGGCATATTGATAAAGACCTTTTTATTTGCCAAATTTATGTTGATGATATTATCTTTGGGTCTCTAATGTAGCCAATAATGCAGAATTCTAGGCTCTAATGGCCAAAGAATTTGAGATGTCCATGATAGGTGAGCTTCACTTGTTACTCGGATTACATGTCAAGCAAATAAAAGGAGGAACATTCATCTACCAAGAGAAGTACATAAGAGATCTTCCTCAAGCGCTTCGGAATGGAGGACTCAAAGCCAGTAAGGACTTCTATGGCCACCAATGGTATTCTTGGCCCGGACGAGGACGGTAAACCGGTTTTTTTGAAGCTATATCGCTCAATGATTGGCTCTCTTTTATATCTTACCGCATCTCGTCCGAATATTATGTTTTGCGTATGCTTATGTGCTCGTTATCAGTCTAACCCTAAGGAATCTCATTTAAGTGCTGTTAAAAGAATCCTTAGGTATCTCAAGTATACACCAACCATGGGCCTATGGTATCCAAGAGATGGAGGTTTTGATCTTATTGGTTATTCCGACTCGGATTTCGCGGGATGCATGGTTAGTTAGAAGAGTACCTTCGGATGGCTCTGTCAACGATGAAAGCGAAATATATGGCAGTCATTGTTTGTTGTGCTCAATTCTTATACATGAAGCAAACTCCATTGGACTACGGATTGACTCTATTGTGATAGTGAAAGTGCAATCAATATGGCTCTACATAAGGGTGACCATGGGCATGCTAAACATATTGAGGTCAACCATCATTTTATAAGGGATCATGGGGCCAAGAAAGATATCGATCTCCTAAGTGTGAGGACTAATGACCAATTGGACGATATATTCACCAAGCCCCTTGATGAGAAGAATTTCAACAGGCTAAGAGAAGAGCTCAACATTCTTGATCTTTCAAACTTCACATGAGTAACCTCCAAAACTTAGCATTTCTTTTATAAATACTTGTTTGCTCGTGTTTGCTTTATTTTTGGTGTTCTTCTTGTTTTGTAGGACCGTCATCAAACCCTTTTAAGATAGCAATGATCTTGGAGAGCTTGAAAAGAATGTTTATGGGGTGCCCAAGGCTAGGAGATGAGAATCATTGTGAGTAAGATTGCGAGGGGATTTCAATATGATGAGGATAATTCTTTACTAGTCCTTCTTCATCATGAGCATACATCTTTGTTTTTGGTTATTGCATTCATATGCATCTCATGCATTGGATCTCGTGTCTAGACGTCAAGCATGATTCTAAGGGGAGTTGCTCATAAATAATATAAGTTGATTGCCCCTAGACTCTTTCAAAGCAATTGTGAGCTTCATGCCATTAAACTACAATCTTTCGAGCTCTAAGGTTAAATCTACTTACGCGGCTCAAAGACTATGGTTCATACATTTCTATATGCATAACTAACCCCTCCTAGTTGAGAGAAGAGGAAGCATTTCATTTTATTTTTGCAGGAAAAATCTTTATAACAAGAAGCATCACTCGAGGCGGAGAAGGAATTAGTGAACAAGACGTAAGAAGAAGATAAGCAAGAAAGGATCTCTACATGATCACTCAATGACCAAAAAGGGAGAAGAGAATTGACAAGTAGAGACAATCTAGAAAAAATAACATCCAGTAATATCGTTTCACTCTTAGTTATCTTGCAAATGTTTGCTCAATTGTGTTCTCCTTCTTTGTGGTATTCTTTTTGTTGATAGATGACAAAGAGGGAGAGAATTGTGAGGATCGAGGAGGATACCAAGTGCTTATATTCTTGGAGGAGAGAAGTGTGAAGATCGAGGAGATAAAACAAAGGGAGATCGAGGAGATAAAACAAAGGGAGTAGTTAAAGAAATGAAGATGGAAAAAGACTTATTCAATAGATCAAGGAAGAAAAATGACAATGCTCATATCAAGGGGGAGTATCGAAGCTAAGGTATGAATCTTTTTGCTTATTGACAAGAGATAGTAAGACAACCTGCAACTATTCCTTTAGTTTATGTTGTCTTGCGCTTCATTTCAATTTTTTTGTTATCATCTCGATCTTTTGCATCATGGTTGTCATCAATCACAAAAAGGGAGAGATTGTTATCTTTATGACCATTGAAGTCCCTTCAAAGGTATGAATGATTTTGGTGATTGAATGGCAATTATAAACTAACTCGTTGGATGTAGGTTCATCAACACTATTCTCTGTTTCTACGAGTTGGTTGGTTCAAGGATACTCAAAGTTCTGGCGCTTTCTAAGGGTGCAGCTTGTTCAAGCCTAAGGATGCTCTAGAACCGTGTGTGGCTCAGTTTTTAGCCCTTGAGTCAATAGGAAAGTTGATACTATTAAGAGGGGTCGGCTCACTCGTCTCGATTTTATAAGAATTAGGGAGTATGGATGCTCTATGTTTTCTGAGGCACTTGAGTGATCTGTGAAAGCTTGAGGACGTCAAGAGTTGCAGCGAGAAGCAAGAAGATCTTGAAGAAGGCAATTTTCAGCAGCTGATGAGTCATCGGACAGCAGCTGATGAAGTCCAGAGAAGCAGTTTTCTAGAGGCTATCACGAGGTGTCACTGGACAATCCGTCAGAGACCGGACAGTCCGGTGAGCCAGAAAGTCGGAGTCCAGAGAGAGGTGCTCTTTGGAGTTGCAGTGAAGAAGTCACCGAACAGTTTGTTGGTCAGAGACTAGACAGTCCGATGAGCCAGAAGACCGGTGTCCAGAAGAGGTGTCTCTGAAAATCCAAAAGAGGATTTCACCGGACAGTCCGATGAAGGTCTGCACCGGATAGTCCGGTGTCACATAGAGTGGATTCCAGAGATGATGTTTTCTGCCAGTCGAAGACCAGGAGTCACAGGACAGTCCGATGGTCCTAGTCACCGGACAGTCTGGTGGTCTCAGTCCGGTGACTGCAGAAAGCAGTCAGCTTTTTGACAACGGCTCTTAACGGTTGTTTCGAGGCTTAGGGCCTATTTAAACTATTGAGGAAGCTATTGTGGAGGTTGCTCGCGGCTAGAACAGTTGAAGATCTTTTGTGAGAGCCAAAGATCATCAAGGAGAGCACAAGAGAGCTTCTAGAGAGATCTTGAGTCCTTATGAAGAGTACCAAAGATCATCCATTCATTCCTAGACCTTGTGGGGCTAAGAGGAGTGTCTTAGTCTTGTTACTCTTGGTTTGGCAGCCTAGACCGGTTAGACGTCGTTGTCTGAGCTTCCGAAGAGATTGTGGAAGACAACATCAAATTTGTACGCGGTTACGGGTCCCCCGCTCGAAAGAGACACCAAGGGAGAGCGCCCAAGTCTTGGAAGTTGCTCTAGTGCTTGAGTATTGTGTGCGACAGTCAGGTCGCCGGTGTCCTCACTCCCAGAGTGAAGCGTACCTTTGTGAGCATCGTTTCTAGAATGACGGGAGGGACCGAGACTCCGATAGGAGTGGTCCAACAAGGATTAGAGGAAGGCGCCATCCTTTCGAGACCTCGAGAAAAATTGCTGAGCATTCTCTTGACTCTCTCTCTCTCTCTCTTTACTTTTCTCATTTACCTTATTGCGAGTAGAGTTATAGGTTGCTTTACGATTCTTTTTGATGGCTCTCATGCTAGTGACCTTGCTTGGTTGTTTACTTATTATCTCTAGCATGCATAGGTTTTGTGTAGTGCTTTGTTTGCTCTCTAGCTAGTTTATTTTCTTGCTATCCCTTGTGCCTAGTTGTCTCTTAGCTTGCGTTTCTTCTTGCTTAGACTTAATCTTACTAGGAGTTGCTTATTAGATACCTAGAAGGTAGGAAGAGTTGAAATAGTTTTTAGTAGTGTTAGTAACCAATTCAACCCCCTTCTCGATCACTTGATCCTTTCGCTAGCACATTTATATTTTTTATCCCCACTCACCATGGTAAAAAATTTAGAAGATGAAGTTTTTGTCAAAGCACACGAGCCTAACCCTACCTCTCTCTCACCTTATCCACTCACCTCGCTTTAGGCTTTGTTCTGTTGTTCCTCAATCCAAGTGGATTAGAGAGGGAATGAATCCATTACTCTCCAGGTGAGGATTCAATCCCTCTCATTCCACTCCAATCCCCTCTCATTTTCTTGCAACCGAATGTTAGAAATTTAGGCATTTTACGATATATTTTAATTCTAAATATATTAATAAGCATGAGTAATATTATGACAAAAGGTGCAATCGTGATCATAATTAATCTGTACAAAAACAGAAAGAATACAAAAAAACACAGGAAAATCAGGTTGTACCCTGAAGCGTCAGCGACACTGTTCCCAATAATCGACATATTGAGCTGCTTGAAGTTGTCGATCACAATTGATATAGGAAGAATGAAAGCCGTGCAGTCCGACGAACGGCCTTCTGGAAGTAGTAGAAAGTATGTTCGAAGGACACAAGTGAGCAGTCGTGCAGATGGTGCGCTCCCCAAAAACTTGTTCGCCTGTCTACCCATGCAGGTGTCGCAGCTGGACGGAGTTTCGGAGGTCTGCTCTTGCAAGTTCTATGCGCACAAAAACTTGCGAAGGGAATGCGAAAACGCAGCAGTAGCAGTGGAAGGTTTCTGTCGTGTCACAGAATGAGAGGGAGGAGTCCCTTTTATAGGCGCATGAAGAGGAGTCTGAGGTGAATTAGAATTATTGCGCGCCATGAATTACCAGAGTAATGGTCGTCAATTAATTCATCAATTACTAGTAACCGACGTATTAAACTCCGGTAACGTCTGAATTAAATTCGCTATTTTAATTGCACCGATTTAATTCTCAAAAATGGTAAAATTAATTACTATTTTAATTGAGTCGATTCAAATCTCTGAAGTGATAAAATTAACTCGGCGCAATAATAATTTCTGCAATCACACCACACATACACCGGAATGTTCACGTGAAAACACGCTTAACTCACGTACGCGCCGCGCACGGCACGGCACGACAAGGCTTGGCTCGGGTCGCGTGTGGCTTGCTTCTCCTTTCTCTCAACTTCTCAACTAGTGAAGCATAGTATTTTTAAGTTGGTTGAGCTACTTCTCAACTTCTCATGTGTGACTAAAGATTTAGTCTCCTAACATTTAAAGTGGGCCTTGAAATTTAATTATGAAATATGGGCCAAGCCCAAATATTCCGACACCGAACAGAGCCTTATTGAGATATAGAAGAAAAAGATATTAACAAAAGGGTAATCTTCTTTTAATTTATTTGGCATGTTTAAAAATGAAGAGGTTAATCTTTTCGTTATTTTGTTTGACTGTTGCCAAAAACTGGGAAGCCTTATCTATGTTTTTCTAATGGGATTGCTATTCTTTCCTCCAGGAGGAGTCAGAATTGGTTAATGGAGCAAATATGTGAGTAAGAAAGAAAACAAAGACAATATATGACTGTCCAGAAACAGCAAACCCTTACAATTCTTTGTTCGCCACTTGATCAGGCCAGGAACCAGAGCATGAAACAACAGTCCCTATAACAAGATGATGCGACCGATGCAAGAAACTCATCCGATCAGACGGTATTCTTTTATAATAATCACATATACAATTTACAGCATTTTCCTGATCCTGTAACTACAAGATTTTTATGCTACAAATTTTCCAGCACCTCCCAGACATCCTTCCCGAACCCGAGAGGGTCTGCATTACACTCTAGCACTATGCTGGACACTCCGGAGGGCAAAACGCCCGAACCTGAGAAGATTTACCGGACACTTCAGTGGACTAAATGCCTCAAACCCGAGAGGGCTTGCCGAACACTCCGGTGGCTGCATTTTTTTGTGTCAACATATGCCCAAAAAACACCTAAGAGCGATGGTTCTTCAAACTCATCGGCCATTGCATCATTCTTGACGACGATATCTTTTATATTGGCCATTCTATCTTTAAGCTTCTTGCTATACACTTGGGCGATACTTTTCAAGTACCGATCATTAAGAACCTTAGGCAATGACTCTTTCCACATATTTTTCACTATGTATGCATTTTCGGCAATGATTTTTACTATTCTATATGGTCCTTCCTAACTATGAGATCATTTTTCAAATTTGTTGCTTCGTGAGGCTACGGGCCGAATAGTTTTCCATACTAGTTCGCCCACCTGAAATATTTTAACCTTTACCTTCTTGTTGTAAGCTCTATGAACTCTCGCCTTATCTTTCTCAATTTCTCTCAAAGCATACAAACGCTTATCGGTGACTTCATCAATATTGTCTAGCATTAAAGTACTATATTCATCCGTGGATAAGTTATTTTGTTTAGCTAATCTTATTGCTCCTATATTTACCTCGACGGGTAAAATGGCCTCTTGTCCATACACAAGTTCATAGAGTGTTACCTTAGTTGCCCTATGCTTAGATATCTGATGAACCCACAAAGCTTTTGATAAGACTTCATGCCACCTCTTGAGATGGTCCTTTATCTTTTTCTTAATGAGTTGGATCAATGTTTTATTACTAGACTCGGCCTGACCATTGGCCTGAGCGTAATACGGAGATGAATTGAGTATTTTAATTCCATAGGATTCGACAAATTCTTTTACCTGACCGGATGTTAAGGAAGTAGCTTCATCTGTAGTCAAAGTTTGCGCTATGTCAAATCTATGAATGATATGCTCGGTAAGAAACTCAATTACCTTTATAGTTTCACACATATCGTTCGTGTTGGATCGATAGTGTTTTACTCTCTTTTGCAACCAATCTAAATTTGACTTCATTTAATCACATAATATTTTTGAGCCGATTCTCCATCGGCTTTACATTGACGGAAACAAAACCATCCCTAGTTACACTAAAAAAATCATAATCCGTCAAGTTCAGCCCGGTCAAGCACTTGACAGTGTCATGAGGTAAAGAAGATGATTCAGGCACAGCAACACAAGCGATGCATCCGCATGAACAACTTTCACATCATCACCAACCTATTTTATCAAGAATTGATGCAACATAGAAAGAACACACCTATTAGCGTGAATCCAATCACGCCCTAAGATCAAGTTATAACTACCATGCACATCGAAGACAAAGAAAGCGATAGCCATAGTCTTGCTTCCAACGGTGAGTTCTGTAGAAGTGACCCCTTTAGCCTCGATAGGGTCTCCTCCTCCCACACCGTTCGAAGTTATGTTGATCCAAATAAGCTCATCATCTGCCTTACCTATCTTATTAAACAAAGAATATGGCATTAGGTTAACAATAGCACCGCTATCTACAAGCATACGAGAAATCGGTATGCCATTAATATGACCCCTCACATAGAGTGGTTTCAAATGGTTCTCCGATTCCTCGGACTTTTTGAAAACAGCACTCTTTGGTCCAAAATCAAATTGTGCCATAACCTCTTCTGCCTTTACTAAAGAATAATCGGAATGAGACAAGCAAATGGTGTTGATGTCTATACCTTCCCGAGGCGGTGTATACCTTCCCGAGGCGGTGTAAGCTCGTAGTCTAAGAGGTCGTCATTGTCGAACTTGGACATACCGACGTCTCCCGTGGGCGAAGGCGCTGTAGAGCTCCCTCCTAGCACAGTGTCGGCCAAACCCAGTGCCTTCGTAGTAGCCGCTGCTTCCTCCGTCACTGGTGGAGTGAGAGCTTTAGACTCCTTAACTCTCCATTGCTTTTCTTGAGTGACCATTAGCTTGATTTCGTTGAAGACCTCATCCCTCTTCTTCTTCGCCTCTTCCTCTCGAATTTTTCAGAGACCTTTAAAGCTTTCTCTTTTGAGTGTGGGTCAAACCAGGCGGACACCACCTAGGCTGCGTGTACTTAGAGGAGCTCTTGCTACTGCTAGCCTCGTGATCATGAGAGGCCTTTTTGACCGGATCATCCAACATGATCGGTCCTTTGAAAACTCTCCCTATTTTGACATTGGTTGTGCCGATTTTAACGACACCTCCCGATGTATTTTCTTGCTGGATAGGAGTTGAAGGGGAAGGTTTCATATCTTGCTTGGGGCGCCATTCTTGCTTAGGAGCAGTGGTGGAGCCCTCTTTTCTCACATTGACCGGTTGAGGCTCCAACTGGTCGGGCAAGGCCTGGAGAGCCTCTTAAAGACATCTCCTCTTGGCACGTTCTATCTCGGATGAAATGGTGGGAATGGCATTAATGGAACGGGCAACGGTGGCACGGGCACCCACAGCCCCATGTACGGGTGCCACATCGGGAATGACGGGCACGGCACAGGAAGGAACCACGGTGATGGCATCCTAAACCCATGAGGAGGAGGAGGAGGAGGCCCGCACACGTCAACCGCCGGTCTCCTTCCTGAGCGGACTACCTCCCCTTGGTGGTGATCTTGGCCGCTTTCCAGACTGATCCTTCAAATTGGTCTTCTGGCTCTTGTACTTGGCCATGAGACGGTCGAAGGTGCTTTTAGGCCCCATCGTCCTGTCCACGGCCTTGCCTATATTCACCTTCCACTTGTCTACTTCAGGATTCTTTGGCTTTATGGAACTTGCCCCTCGGGTCTCAAGCCTTAGATGGTGACCTTGAGAGACTAATGACCATCAAGGAACTTCTCGAGCACCACTTTCCTAGAGGCACCTATCTCATTCAAAGAAATAAGCATCTCTTCCCCGATGATCATGTTCTTCCCCTTGGCTGTATCGGCTTCATGTGGCCGAATCATCACTTTGGGGTTGAGCTCTAGAGTGTTGATGGGGAAAGGGTGTTTGTCGATATGCATCTTCTTAAGACTCAATCGTTTCTCATTAAGGGCCGATTGGACCTGTCGATGAAAAACATTGCAATCGTTTGTAGCATGAGAATAAGAGTTATGCCATTTACAATAAGCCCTATGCTTAATCTTATCTGCCGAAGGTAAAGTATATGCAATCTTAATGTATCTATCTTTGTGTAATTTATCAAATATTTTTTCGCATTTAGGTACATCAAAGGTGTACTTCACATTGTCTTTTCGATTCTTATGAACCGGTTTGAGCGAATCACAAACAAGCGATTTGGCCTTAGATGACAAACAAACTTGGTAGCCAAAATATCATTGGAATAATTATCGGAGTTATTCTAATCATACTCCACGACGTGCACGTTCTGGCAGGTCTTGTAATCAAATTTTATTTCTTTGCTTCGGCTTTCTTGGGCTGAAGCTCTTTATTGGAGATGAGTGAGCGTGAGAAAATCGTGTCCCTCCAACTTCTCCCTAAGCTAGGTCTTTTTCAGAAATTGTTAAATTAAAGCATCGATTCTTAACATTTTTAAACCTCGAGATATAATCTGAAACGGGTTCATCTTTCCTTTTCCTAACCGATGTCAAATGTGGCAACTTTAACTCGTTGTCTCCAGAATAGAAATGATCATAAAATCTACGCTCCAAAGCTTCCCACGTATAAATGGAACCCAAGGACAATAACGAAAACCATGAAAAAGTGATTCCGGTTAGTGATAACGAAAACAAGCGCACTTTTAAAGCAACACTAGAACCCGCCTCTCCTAGTTAAGCAATGTACTAGCCAATGTGCTCCCAAGTGGTCTTACTATCTTCGTCATTGAATTTGACGAAGTCGAGAACACGCCATCCGCTAGGATAAGGGACCGAAACAAAATACGTGGGGTATGGCTTTTGGTAGATTTGGTCTCTCTTTAATATCTACCCCTAGCGTCTCATGGAATTGCTTGCTCAAGTCCTCTTTAATGTGAGCCATACATTCCTCTATATTGGCGATACGTGGCCTAGTGGATGTGCTCGGTGGCAAAGGGTGCATGTTTATCCTTATGGCATTAAATTGCTCATTAGGTATAGGGCCATGTGGAATACTCGTACCGTTAGGTGGGATGGGCGGTGTGCTATACACAACAGTACAGTAAGGGGAACAAAATTTGCCAATTCATTCAATCGGCTTGTAGCCGGATTAGGGATACTAGTAATTGGCTCTACGCTAGCGGGAAGTACAACCAAAGCATTAGTTTGCGCATGAGGTGAAAAACTAATTTGTCTACTAAACGAGTTCAACGGCATGCCATACAAAGGTTGTTCTACACTAGATGTGGCAGGTGTCGATGCACTAGTAGAAGGACCTACATGCGCAACGTGAGTATAAGTCTGTGCAACACTAACGTTCTTAGATGACCTAGATAAGTTTTCTTGAATCATGTATTGCATATCATTAGCTAAGACTTTTTTCATGTCGGCAAAGTACTACGAAAGGTCTTCAAAAGTAACAGGAGGGTGCGAAGGTGTTCTCACGTAGGCAGCACCCATGGCCGTGTCGACGACGGTTGGAAGAACGGGTTCCTTCACTTGAGAGATCGCGCCTTGGCGGTCCTTCTTGAAACAGGCCAAGTACTCCTGCAACTCTCGATCTTCCCGCGCCTTGCACACCTCCATAGAAACCTGTCGACGCTCTAGGAACACATTACAAGCCTCCTCAGGCAACTCTTCCAAGGATGACATGACGATGTTTATCATTGAGATCTCGGAGGTCATGGTAAGAACGATGATTTTGTTTGTGCAACCGAAATCTCTCGTCCCCAGCGGAGTCGCCAAAAAGTGTGTTGACACCGAAATCAAAGCCTCGGGACAACACATCGCTCACACGTCTGTGTGCGGAAACGCCGGCGCTTCTTCAACGCTGGGTTTGGGCAGCACCTAGACAACCCCGCCTCGGGAGGGACCCCGTCGGAGAAGGATCGTCTTAGGGGTCATCTGGACTCAGTCAGGCCCGTCAAATCGCCTTCGGTCATCGTCGGGACGAAGGAAAAACAGCAAAAAGGGTTGAGTGAGTGGATTAGGGTTTGGAGAGACGAAAAAACGTAAAGACAAATAATAGGTTCGATTGGGATTACTCTCAACCGGCCATGGGCCCCTGTTTTATAAAGGTGGGATGGTCTTATCCCGTAAGGTAACGGATCCCCCAAGTTAGGAGAGAAACTGAAATTGATCTGCTGAAAACTTACCTAAATCGACACCACCAAAGTGTCTGGTAAAGTGTCGAATACTCCAGTAATCGGAGTATCCTGCCAGAGTGTCCGTAGTGTAAACTACCAGAACCTGAGAGGGCTTGCCGGATAGTCTGGCACTATGCCGGATGGTTCGGTGCATAAAACACCCGAACCCGAGAGGGCCTGCCGGACACTCCGGTGAGCAAAACGCTTGAATCCGAGAGGGCTTGCCAGACAGTTCGATGTTATGTTGGACACTCCGGTGGGCAAAACGTTCGAACCCGAGAGGGCTTGCGGGACAGTCTGCCACTGTGCTGGACACTCCGGTGGACTAAATGCTCCAAACCGAGAGGGCTTGCCGAACACTCCGGTGGCTGCATTTTTTTATGTCAACGACTATGTTATCCCTACCAAAATTTGGTGTTACCAAATTGAGAGTAACTCTAAATCATTAGTAGAAAAATAGTGTTTGGATCAAAAACTTACCAAATTGATGGAAACGAGTAAGAAACTAGCATTTGGATTGCAACCATACCAATATTTGGTAACTATATTAGAAGATATGTGGAGCTTAAAATTTATTATAATTTTTAACATCAAAATATATTCAAGTGAGATTTTATTTTATAAATTTAATTAAAAAGATATAATTGTTTGAAACAACTTCATCCAAATGATATTGGAATATGTGCAACCATTGAGACGATGACACCTCAGCACCAGCAGCTTTGGCAAGCTGCCTGGAGGCGCGGGCGAGCACCTTGGCCGCCAACGTGAAGCCCAACATTGGCAATGCAATTACGTTGGCAAAGCCAAATTTTTATTGGTCTACCAAATTTTGGTCAAAGAGCAAATAGCAGCTTAATTTTAAAGGATTACCAACATTTGGAAAGGCACACCACGGTATCAATTCAAACGTACCCTTGGTCTTCTTGTTTTTGTGTGGATGGTACTCCTGGCGCTTCAGATTGCAAAGGTTATTAAAGATATCATCGACGTTAGCCACATGTAAGATTTCAGTTGGGGGCTTGAACATTGCGTTTGTCTGGTATTTGGCCAGACCATTTTAGTAAATGACCATGATGTTTTCTTTTTCAGAACTACACTGCTACCTGCTCCACGCTATACTGGATCTTGAATTCTCTCCAGGTACTATATTTTAGAGTATAAAACATAGATTATGCATGGTAGCAATATTTCCAATACCTGGTAGCTGGTATTTGTGAATGCCAGGGTTTCCATTTCGATTTTTGTTGGGATCACGTACCCCGAGTGCCTAACAGAGCACGCTCGGACACGCAGGATCGGGCGATCGCGGATTTCGACCCTCCCCAACGGCGATCTGCGACGGTCACGCCTTAGCCGCGCGGGCACGCAAAGACCCCGGCCTCCGAAGGCCGACCCCTGGGGAGCGACCTCTAGGAGGTAGGTACCGCATTATGGTACATTTACTCTGGCGACCAACTGCCATCCGTCTTGACGGGACGGGACGAGATTCACCACGGCGACACTACAGCAGAAAGCTGAGACGGCTGTCGGACATGACGTGACAGCACTGTAGCCGGCATAGCGGCACCAGACGAGCATCATAGTACCCGCCGCTGCGCACGACGCGACAGGTCGCGGCCACGTCTGGACGGAATGAAATGATGGCGACAACGACGGAAGGGCCCACCTGTCGGCGAAACGGCAGGATCGTGTAGGACCCACCACTTGTAACCTCAGGCCCCCTCCTATATAAAAGGAGTCCCGAGGAGCAATAGAGACAATGACTACATCCCCACAAACACTCAACTCTACTCACAACTCACCTCAAACGCATGAAAGACAACCACGAGCTCCAGAGTCTTTGCATCCTTCCGAGCAAACAACCCCACTCGCCCACATCACGGATCCTCCTGCGAAGAGAGGATCCCGCTTTTGTAACATTATCACCGAGATAATCCGCTCCCTGGACGTAGGGTATTACATCGCTCGAGGTGGCCTGAACCAGGTTAAAATCTTCTTGAGTCTTCCTTAGACTGGGCCATATCGAATTCGAAGGCACACAACCTCTCACGATCGTATATTTACTGTGCCGGTGGTCAGAACACCGACAGTTGGCGCGCCAAGAAGGTGCACTCTCTTTTCAGTGTGCTCGCTTCGGTTTTTTGATGGCTTCCTACTCTGCTGTCGTGGGAGACAGCTCGGTCTCCCATCGCTCTGGGAACTTCACGGTCGCTGACGAAGGCCGGTCTTGGCAAGTCCCCACCTTCGCCTCTGGGCAGGCTTTTCGCTTCGGGTGCCTGGACTTCGTCACGAAACGAAGGCGGCGAACTCCGCCTCCAGGCCCCATGTGAGAGGCGCCCTCGTTGGTGGCCCCGGAGCCACCTCATCCTGGGGCACGACCCGTCGAGGGAGTGCTTCACTCTCCCCGCCCCGAAAGGCGCGGAGCCAGCGACTCCTGGCAACACGCCGCCGGCCGCCAACCTGTCCCTGCGTCCCGCAGTGGACGCCGCCGGCCAGGTCTAGCCGCCCCCGGGGCGCACTGACAGCCCCGAGCGTAGGGGTAAGGCTACAGCCGGGCCCAGCGACGCGACACGAGCCTAGGGACGGTCTACCTACCAGCAGCTCGCAGCTGGGGGTCCGCCGACCTTCGATACCCCGCTCGAGAAACTCGCGGCGGCAGCGTGCATCCTCAACGAGACCGCTGCCCCCGAGGACCCTGCACTGAGGGAACTGTACGACCGCGTACGCTTCTACCTCGGCAACGCGCTTCAACGACCAGAAGCGCCCCTCCGACCCCAGCAGTCGGAGACTAAAAGCAACCGCCGATCCCAAGATCGGCAGAGCTCGGAGCACGACAGTCTAGTCAAGGAACGAAACCCTTGACACCATGCAGGGTCGATCCTCCCGCGACTCGGCCCCAACCACGACGCCCGCGGCACCATCGACAGGCGCCAAGCGAGGAGTGAGCTCCGCGGCGAGTCCCGGCGGAGACGCTCCCACAATCGCTACTACCGACGCGGCACCCTCGACTCCAAGAGCCCGAGTCTTGATGGGGTCAGACCCAGAGCGTTCGAATCGCTCATCCGGAAGGCAAAATTCCCGCAGAGATTTCGCGCCCTGACCACCATCGGCCGCTACAACGGGGAAACGAACCCTGTCCACTGGCTCGAGGATTACCGCCTCGCTTGCAGCACCGGAGGGGCGGACGACTTGTTCGCCATCCAATACTTGCCGCTTTTCCTCACCGACTCAGCCCGAGGGTGGCTCGAACACCTCCTCGAGGGCTGCATCCAGGACTGGAGCGACCTGCGCCGAATCTTCGTCGGCAACTTCCAAAGGACTTACACTCGTCCAGGTAACTCCTGGGAACTCAGGAATTGTAAACAAGGTCCCTGCGACTCGCTCCGAGACTACATCCAGCGCTTTTCACGAAAGCGCAACGAGCTCCCCAACGTCAACGACGTCGACGTCATCAACGCCTTCACCTGCGGAACGACGTCCAAGGCGCTCGTCCACAAGATGGGCCGGAGGAACCCTCGGACAACCCGAGACCTCCTCAACATCGCCACAACCTTCGCCACTAGGGAAGAGGCCGTGCAGGCCAACTTCAACCGAGGTCGAGCGAAGGACGAAAGGTCGGAGAGCGACCGTCGGGGAGACCGACCCTCCGACCGGTCCGCGGACCGCCGCAGCGAGCGGGGCGGCGACAGCTCAAGCCGCAAGAAGGGCAAGGGTCGGCGCCACGATGACGACTTCGTGGCCGCCGCGGATCACCCAGCCCAACCCTCATCCAAGAAACCAGCCAACCACGACGGCCACTTCGACAAGATGCTCGACCGACCCTGCCCCATCCATTCTATGCCGGTCAAGCACACCCTCCAAAACTGCCACCTCGCAAGGAGGTTCTTCTGGAGCGGACTCCAGGCCGACTCCTCGGCAGCCAAGACCAACCCCCAGACTAAGGGCGCCGAGGAAGACGAGGGCACGGCTTTCTCCGAGCCGAAGGACTGCCTCATGGTCTTTGACGGCCCCGCGGCCTACTACAAATCCTGCGGCCGCCAGAAGAGGGCCTGGCGCGAGATTAACGCTGACGACCCAGCGGTCTCTCGCTATCTCAAGGGGTCCGAGGCCCCGATCACCTTCGATCGGACCGATCATCCGGACCATGTCCCGCAGCCCGGGCGCCTCCCGTTGGTGCTCGACCCCATCATCGACTCCGTGCGCCTATCGAAGGTGTTCATGTATGGAGGGAGCGCCCTCAACATTCTCTACGCCGACGCCTTCAGGGTGATGAAGCTGACGGAGGCCGACCTCCGTCCGATCCACGCTCCGTTTCACGGAGTCGTCCCCGGGGGCTACGCGACGCCCCTCGGTCAGATCACGCTCCCGGTGCATACTTTAGGTACCACCAGATATCTATGCGCGAGTCCGATCGACCGGCCACATCCTTCATCACGCCCTTCGGGTCCTTCTGCTACGTCACCATGCCATTCGGGCTCAAGAACGATAGGGCCACGTATCAGCGCTGCATGCAGAAGTGCTTCCACGACCAGCTGGGTCAGAATCTGGAGGTTTACGTCAACGACAACGTCGTCAAGACTCGCCAGACCTCCGACCTCATCCAGGATCTGGAGGAAACATTCGCAAACCTCCGGCGCTATCAGATCAAGCTGAATCCCGAGAAATGCGTCTTCGGGGTCCCCTCGAGCAAGCTGCTTGGCTTCGTCATCTTCGAGCGTGGGATCGAAGCAAACCCCGAGAAGATCTCCGCGATCCTCAAACTCGGGCCCATCAGCAACGTAAAAGGTGTCCAGAAGCTGACCGGATGCTTGGTGGCCCTTAGCCGTTTTATCTCAAGACTTTGGCGAGAAAGCGATGCCCTTCTACCGGCTGCTACAAAAAGCGAAGCGGTTCACCTGGACCTCAAGGCCCAGGAAGCGTTTGATCGGCTCAAAGCCCTGCTTTCATCACCGCCGGTCCTCATGTCTCTAACCCCTGGAGAAACCCTTCTCTTCTATATCACGGCGACCTCGAAAGTCGTCAGCACCGTCCTCGTCGTCGAGCGAAGCGAGGAGGGTCGGGCTCTGACTGTTCTGCGGCCTGTCTACTTCGTCAGTGAGGTGTTGGCCAACGCCAAAATCCGATACACCCAGGTGGAGAAGCTGATCTACGCCATCCTCATCACGAGCCGCAAGCTGCGACACTACTTCACGAGCCATTCCGTCCACGTCGTCACCGGTTTCCCTCTCGGGGAGATCGTCGGTGGCAAGGACGCGGCCAGGCAGATCGTCACGTGAGCCGTGGAACTCCTGGGGCTCGACATCGCTTTTGTCCTCCGGCAAGCCATCAAGTCCCAAGCTCTGGCCGACTTCGTCGCCGAGTGGACCGAAGCTCAAGAACCGTCGGCCTCCGACAGCGTCGAGTACTGGACCATGTACTTCGACGGGTCCTACATGCTCAAGGGCATGGGGGCTGGGGTCGTCCTGATCTCCCCGAAGGGACACAGGTTCCGATACGTGCTGCAGTTGCAGTTCCGTGCCTCCAACAACGCGGCCGAATACGAGGCACTCCTCCACGACCTGCGAATGGCCACCATCCTCGGCATTCGGCGCCTCTACGTCAAAGGCGACTCTGAGCTGGTCGTCAGCCAAGTCATGAAGGCTTTCAGCTGCCGAGATCCAAAGATGGAAGCCTACTGCAAAGAGGTTCGCAAGCTCGAAGACAAGTTTGATGGACTCGAACTCCATCACGTTCTACGACGAGACAACGAAGCCGCTGACGCCCTCGCCAAGCTAAGCTCAGAGCGTTAGCCAGTCCCCGACGGTGTCTTTCTCGAAGCCCTCACCAAACCCTCCATCAGGGTCGCGGAAGGGCCGCTCGTTGAGGGACCCAGCGGCGAGCCGACCCTCGGACCAGAAGCAGAAGTCATGGCGCTCGCCCCCGACTGGTCCTGCGATATCTTCGCTTACCTTCAGGACGGCACTCTCCCGACCGACCCAGACGGAGCCAGGAAGGTCACGCGACAGGCCAAGGCATACGCCATCTCAGACGACGAGCTCTACAAGCGAAGCACGAGCGGTATACTGTAGCGCTGCATCCCTCAGAAGCAGGGTATGCACCTGCTCGACGACATCCACTTAGTTATCTGTGGTCATCATGTCGGACTCAGAACCCTCATCGGTAAAGCCTTTCGACAAGGCTTCTACTGGCCGACGGCCGTGGCCGACGCCCAAAAGCTCGTTCGAGCTTGCCAGGGCTGGCAGTTCTACGCCCGGCAGACACACTTGCCGACACAAGAGCTTCAGACGATCCCGATCACTTGGCCCTTCGCTGTCTGGAGACTCGACATCCTCGGCCCCTTCAAGAGAGCCCACGGCGGTTTCACCCATCTTTTCGTCGCCATCGACAAGTTTACTAAGTGGATTGAGGCCGAGCCGATGCCCAACATCACTTCGACCCGGACGGTCGGGTTTATCCGCAACATCATATGTCAGTTTGGGGTCTCGAACACCATAATCACCGACAACGACGCGCAGTTCACCAGTCGGTAATTTTGAGAATTCTGCGACGAGTATCACATTCGCCTAGACTTTGCCGCCGTGGCGCACCCAAGGACGAATGGGCAGGTCGAGCGGGCCAATGGGATGATACTCTAAGGCCTGAAGCCACGGATTTATGACTCTATCAGAAGGGCAGCAGGACGATGGGTGAACGAACTCCCGTCGGTCCTCTGGAGTCTGCGAACGACCCCCAACTGAACCACCGGGTTCACACCATTCTTCATAACGTTCGAAGCAGAAGCGATGCTGCCGACTGACCTCGACTACGACTCTCCCCGAGTCTGAGCCTACGACGAGGAAAGATCGCAGATCGCGCTGCAGGACAGCCTCGATCAGCTGCAAGAGACGCGCGAGGTCGCTCTCCTGCGCTCCGCCAAGTACCAGCAAGGTCTACGGCGACTGCACGCTCGGCGCGTCAGGGGTCGAGCGCTCAACGTCAGAGACCTTGTGCTGAGAAGAGTGCAAACAAAAGCCGACCAGCATGAGCTATCGGCCCCTTGGGAGGGACCCTTTGTAATCAAACACGTCCTACGGCCCGGTGCATACAAGCTAGCGACCAAAGACGGTCGGGAGCTTGCGAACGCATAGAATATCGAGAACCTTCGACGGTCCTACATTTAATAAAAACAACTAAGTTCTTGTGACTCTGCTCTCGCTTTTTTCGTTTTGGGTTGCGAGCCATGGCCGTCTCGGCCACCCTCCGCACCCGAGGGCTACTTATCTTCACCCTCGCTAGTGTCGAAACTATCAACCTCGTTTTTCGCTCGTCGTTTATCGATTCTTTGCGCCGGGGCGCCGCTCCCCGTTAACTCGTCACATCCTCTCGTCTTTTTTGTTTCCTCGGGGTCGGATCCCCGACCCGCGCCAAGCTCGCGGGTGACTCTCAAACGACAAACTTCGCGTGCGTTTTTCGTTCGAAACCTTTCCGAGGCTAAACTATCTACGAATCGGGTGCTGATGACGCTCTACGGCTGTATCGGGTCCGACACCTCCGCGCGCGCCTTGTTCGCCTCCTCAAGGGCAACGCGAGCCGACTCCCGCGCAGCGAGGAGCTACGACTTCAAGTCAGTTGCGGCCTCCCCCAACTCGACCCGCGCCTTCACCAGCTCCTCCTTGACGGCGTCGACTTCGGTTTGGGCGGCGAACCCGTGTGGCGGCCGACCTAGGACCGCGTACAAGTTGTCCTGCGAAAGATTATCAGCCCAAGAATCGAAAAAACAGAAGCCAAAAATCGAGCCCGAGCTTACTCGACACTCGACGAAATGGCGAAGGCCGCCGACCAACCGCATGTTGGGGGCTCGGGCATCTCCCACCCAATCCATCAAATAGCCGAAGCCATCGATCGCCCCTTCGAGTGGGAGGGGCCCTCGCCCGGGGACCTCCCAGGTGGCGGTCGGAGCCACCGGTCCCTGCGCCTTGACAGCGGCCCCGACGTCGCCGCTCAGACCTGCGGAGCCCGACACTCCGACGACCTCAGGCAGCTTGCCACAGGCCGTCTCACTTAGGACGCATCCGACCG
>BCLH01002073.1:29433-60552 GCA_001602315.1 Zoysia pacifica
CTGGCTCGCCGACGATCCTACCCCGGCCTTCGAGCCGCGGGGCGACCCCGCCATTGGCTTCGCGGGAGAGGCTGCGGTTCCCGCGCCGCTGGACAAGTAGTCCAAGAAGCCCGTCCTCGCCTTCCGCTTCCTGCCAGTCCTCCTCGGCCTCGGCGCCATCACAGGGCTGGGCTCGGCCCTCTGTTGGGTCGGCGCCGCAGCAGAGCTGGTCCCAGCCCTGGTAGCGATCGCGGCCACCGGCGGACCCTGAAAAACGTCGAAATTAGTCTCGCGCAACGACAAACTACGACCAAAACGAAGAAACCTGCGCTTACCGGCTGCCGATGATCCCTGTCGAGGGGACGCGGCCCCCGATTGAGGCCGCCCTCGGCGTCCCTGAAGACGGCCAAAGTCCAGGCCAGGATTCCCTTGTCAGAGAGAGGTCGGCCACGGACTTCGCAGCTAGCGTCGTCCGGCCCCTCGTACTCCCCGATGCTGTGCACTCGACGGCGCAGCGGCATGATCCGGCGACGCATGGCGACGTCGAAGACCGTCGTTCCGGTCAGTCCTTGATCCCGGAGACACCGAATCGCCTCCAGGTGAGGTCGAATCGTCTCGACCTCGGCCGCCGAGAGCTTCGACTTCCAAGACCCCGTCGCTCGGGGCATCAGGTCTTCGAAGGCCGAGAGCTGTGGATCGGCGCTGTCGATGTAGAACCACGACCCCCGCCAGCCCTTCAGCGAGGTCTTCAGGTCGACCTCGATGTACTCCAAGGACTCCCGAGTTCGGAGCATAATGCTGACGCCGCCAACGCGCCTGTCGACCCCGGTCTCCTTCGACGTTTGGAGGCTGGCGAAGAAAAAATACCTCCACAGCAGGAGGCTCGGCCGAATCCCCAGATACGCTTCGCAAAGCGTGACGAAGACGGCGGTGTGGAGAATCCCGTTCGGCGCCAGCTGATGGAGCCAAGCGCCGTACTGGTTGAGGACCCCACGAAAGAAGCTGGAGACCGGCAGCCCTAGTCCGCGCTTGTGATACGTCAGGAAGCTGACGATCTTCCCCGGCGGCGGCGCTGGCGCGACATGACCAAGGCCAGCCACCCAGCTCGCCGACTCCTTCCGCGGGACCATCCCTACGGCGCTCTACCTCTCGAGCAGAGCGTCGTCGACGCACGATGACTCCCACTCGGACATTTTGCAGGTGGCGGTGACGAAAAAGTGAACTACGACGATCGCTAGGCCTAGCGGTGCTACGAGGGAAAGCAGAGCTAAAGAGCTCCTACGCAAAGGGCGAAAACGAAGCGAGAAAGCCGAATGAAAACACGAAGTTACCGCGCTCCTCTTTTTAAAGGGCTCGAGCAATTACTGCGCCTCCCATGATCGGCCAAAGAGTAACTGCTCAGTTGTAGGGTCGCGCCTCAAGGCGCACCCCAGCCATCCGCCCACGACCCGCTGACGAGCGGGCCCGGGTCGCACCTTGCCGCCTCCGCCGCGAACAGGACGGTAACAATTACTTCGACGAGACAGTTGCCAGAATACGTCTGGCAGGCGACATGACGTGGGCGCGCGAACCGTCGGGCCCACGACACCGTCCGATCGAATTCAAATCAACCGCTCGGATCGACCGGCGGTTCAAATTCCTGGACAGTCCGATTTCCCTCCGCGCGGAGGCACGAAAGCCGTCCGATCCCCGTAACCGTAACGGCGGATTCGAATAAGGGGAGGCGACCAAACGAAGCCCCCCACGATCGGCTGACCGACAGCCAGTGCCACCGGGCCAGATTAAACGTTCGGGCGCTGATCATGGCCGAGCCTAGGCGCGACACTGATCATGGTCAGAAACCGCATCGAACCGGTCCGACCTAGGCGTCTTACCGAACGAAAGACCGAGAACGACCTCGGCCCGACCTCGAAGGTCGGAACGATGTGTGCACGTAGAACGAAACCCCTGACCGGCTGACCGACAGCCGGGGCCAGCGGGCCAATCCGAACGATCGTGCGCTGATCATGGCTCTGGCCTAGGCGTGACGACGATCATGGGTCTGGACCGCGTCGAAATCGGCCCTCCCCAGTCATTTCGTTGAATGAAAAAACCGAAGCCAGCCTCGGTCCGACCCCGAACGTCGGCGCTATGCCCAGTCGGCCCCACAGATCGCCTCCAGGCTCGGGGGCTGGGCCCACAATGAAACCTCTAACGATCGGCTAACCGACAGCCGGGGCCATCGAGCCAATTCCAACAATCAGACGTCGATCATGGCCTCGGCCTAGGCGTGACGCCGACTACGGACAGGGACCGCGTCGAAACCGGCCCCTCAGGCGCCTTACTGAGCATAAAAACCGAAACCGACCTCGGTCCGACCTCGATCGTCGGCACGATGCTCAGCCGGTTCCTCGGATCGCCCCAAGGCTCGGGGGCAGAACCAGCGGAGCGGTTCTAATACGATCAACCATCGACGAATGATGCTCCACGCAACATTTCAGCCCACGACCGACCCTTCAGATTAATCAAAGGCTCGGAGGCTACGCCCTATGGGCGCGCTCGTGCGCCCCCGTAGGATTAACCGTCAACAAATGATGGTCTGCGCAACATTTCAACCCACGACCAACCCTCCGGATCCCTCGAGGGCTCGGGGGCTACGCAAGCGCACCCGTAGGAGCACAACAAACCTCTGGAACGACCAGCCCGATGCCGCCTCAATCAGATATCGCACACGGCGTCAGGCTCGGGGGCTACTGTCGGGATCACGTACCTCGGATGCCTAACAGAGCACGCTCGGACACGCAGGATCGGGCGATCGTGGATTCCGACCCTCCCCAACGGCGATATGCGGCGGTCACGCCTTAGCCGCGCGGGCATGCAAAGACCTCGGCCTTCGAAGGCTGACCCCCGGGGAGCGACCCCTGGGAGGTAGATACCGCATTATGGTATATTTACTCTGGCAACCAACTGCCATCCGTTCTGACGGGACGGGACGAGATTCACCACAGCGACACTACAGCAGAAAGCTGCGACGGCTGTCGGACACGATGTGATAGCACTGTAGCCGGCACAGTGGCACCAGACGAGCATTACAGTACCCGCCGCTGCGCACGACATGACAGGTCGCGGCCACGCCTGGATGGAACGAAATGATGGTGACAACGATGGAAAGGCCTACTTGTCGGTGAAACGGCAGGATCATGTAAGACTCACCACTTGTAACCCCTAGCCCCCTCCTATATAAAAGGAGTCCCGATGAGCAATAGAGACAACGACTACATCCCCACAAACACTCAACTCTACTCACAACTCACCTCAAACGCACGAAAGACAACCACGAGCTCCAGGGTCTTTGCATCCTTCCGAGCAAACACCCCCACTCGCCCACATCCCGAATCCTCCTGCGAAAAGAGGATCCCGTCTTTGTAACATTATCACCGAGATAATCCGCTCTCTAGACGTAGGGTATTATACCGCTCGAGGTGGCCCGAACCAGGTTAAAATCTTCTTGAGTCTTCTTTAGACTGGGGCATATCGAATCCGAAAGTACACCATCCCCACGATCGTATATTTACTGTGTCGGTGGTCAGAACGCCGACAATTTTTATGTTAAAAAATCTTTCTTTTGGTTGGATGCAGATCACAGTGTCAACTTGAGTGTCCCTGGGCTGGAAGGAGAGAAAAGGAAGTTATCGTCAAAGAAAGCCCAACAAAGTAATTTCAAAGCTTTCGGCATACTGCATGTTTGGTATGCTTGCAGGCCTCGTAGGCAGTTTGCTAGGTTTCGGTCATTTTGGGGCCACTCTACTTCTTGGAAATTGGCATCCCGTCCCAGGTGCTCACATCTGTTGAAATGCATGAACCGCATGATTTTTACAAGAAATAACTGTGTGATTTGTATGTTGTCGAACAAACTATGTTTTGAGAATGGCAATGCACCTCTAACTGAAACTATGATAGGTTTCAAGTGCTACATCCAAGGGGAGTCTATGGGAGTCCGATCTTGGATTGATATGAGTAGGATACTTGACTTGAGCCAATTCGTCGTTGTAAAGGGTTTGTCAAGGAACTGCAAAGTGCAACCTATAAAGGTACAGTCCATTTGTAATTGCCGGGAGACTAGAGCACCTTTAATTAGCTTTCAGTTAGATCGTGAACACAGAACTAGAACACGTGAGCTAAACCTATGCAGAGGCAAATCAACAAAGAAGCGCCTTTTCATCTTTTGGCAGACGCAATGGCACAAGGCTCTGGTCCTTAGCTCCTGTTATCAGAGAAGCAGCAAAAGATTCCAATTTCCAAGCATGCCGGTGCCTGTACAAGACTGGTGCCGTGGCGCTTTCAGCGGAGGATGGGCCATAACACTACGACGGCATGGGCCAAACGCAAACGGACATGGCCCACCTAGTCCTAGGTACTACTTCAGTCTCGTAGAAATTTATTTTTAATTTTTATAAATTGATATTTTGATCAATGATTTTTATAAACTCAATTAAATATAAAATTTAATATTTATATTTTTAAATTTATCAAAAAAATTATAATATATATAATTTATATTATTAAAATTAATTAAATTTATCAAAATTATTGATCAAATTTGTAATCAATAAAACTTAAAAATAAACTTCTACAAAGACGAAAGAAGTTTTAGCAGAGCAGAGGCACGCAGCGAGGCTTGGCCACAGCTGATTGATCACGAATTCACGATCGAGAAAGATCACGAGTTGGAGACGTTCAGTGTTTCTGCTGCTTCCGTGAGATCAATCAATCAGTTACATGAAATGCCTCGCACTTCGATCATGAAAATGTACCTGTATCTTTAGGTACTGCTGCTATCTGATTTTTCTTATCTTTTCCAGTGCTCGTGTCGTGATCACGCCAGCGATACTGATACCCTGATCCGACAGGGATCATTACTAGCACTTGACATTAACACGATCGGATCATTCTCTTCGATCTGGAAATGGATCTGCAATCCTTGTGGTTCTTTACTTCTTTCCCCGCTTCCAGGTTAGCTCCAATCTGAAAGGGGCAGGGCGGTATTAAATAATCAAGATTAAGACGTGGGCGAGTAGTGCCACGTGGCAACTTGCACGTTTGAAGAACCATGTCGATTAGCATTCACTCCTGCATTCGGCGCGCTGCCAACCAGAGAATGAGAGAAATTGCTTGTTTAGCATCGACGCCGTGCTTCGCCACGGAACCCCTTCACTACACCACCGCCTCGCTGTGGGATAACTTCACCTCTATCTCATCCCCTCCGGCCCCAATCCCCTCCGCCTCCCCAGGCCTCGCCATAGTGCATAAACAATATTGTATTGAGAAGGAGATAACTAATTAATTTATCAGGCTTTTAGATATTAACACTAACAGTTGAAGGCATCTACAGATTACCTCACAATAAGATATGAAAAATTCTGAACCTTCAGACACCTGAAATGGTATAAGTTGAAATCCCGAATATTCTAGTTCATAGCAAAGTTCAGATAGCATATGGCTTCTAGAATAGAATGATTCTATGATATGTGTTATTTGGCTGGTTTATCACAATGATCATTTTAACAATATCCTACAGTTCACTACAAAGCAGCAAAAGACCCAAAAAACAATGCAACATACAAATGAGTTCCTACCAAAACAGCTTTTCATTTCATTGTAATAATGCACTTTTTTGCTTCATCATCCAATTTCCATTTTGCTAGTTCGTGTTTCAAAAGTATAAGAAAAATAATCTTTACATGACATTTCACTTAAACTTTCATCATGTTCTGAAATTTCAGGCAAAGAAGTAAGAACACACAAATGGAGAAACTGTAGAAGCCTAAAATTCCAAATCCTCATGTCTCGAACCTGAAAATCTCAAAATGAATTTTCTAAGCAACTCGATACATGACAAATATATACAACACTGAACAAAAATTTATTACAGATAGTTGATTGCCCGTGTGCGCGTTGCAACGGATAAAAATAAATCTTATGAAACAATATCTCAATTGCAATTTACAACATTAAAAGTTTGTAACACTCATTTAACTAATGAATTGTACACCCGCATATTTTCTGATCACCAGAATTTACCGATTTAATTACTAGTTTTATCGATTTTCAGTATTTTAAATTTTTCCAAATTTTTTAAAAATTTTAAAACGAAAACCAAATTAAATCGATTTTACTGAAAATCATAAAAACTGAATAATTTTGAACAGTTTTATAAACCCTGTTCCTAAGCAGCAAGCAGCCGCCGCTGCACCTAAGGCTTCAGAACGCGCCCAAAAATCTGCAGACCTTTGAAATTTCAGACTTGCCCAGCCAGCACGGAGTGGTGCATGGTGTAAAAAAAATGGAACAGAACAACGCATGAGTGGGGGAGTTAGCTAGAGCTAGGTGCAGGCGTGCAGCCCATCTTATTTGCTGCGCCATTTGGCCACGTCACGCAGGCACCAGTGGAGCCCACCAGAACTACCACCACTGCTTCGTATACTCCAGGACCCAATGCCGAGATCCACTCCCAGCGGTGGTGGTCTCACCGCACCGTCGGTTGGTCAGCGGCTGTCGAGCTGGTCCGTCGTGAGCAGCGCCTCGGAGGTCCTCACACCGGAGCCACCTCGACACGGCGGCAGCGCCACCGCAGCCTGGATTGATGGAGCTCGAACGCCAGGGGATGAAGAAGAACCCACTCCCTCCTCTGCCCGCGGTGGCGCCGCGGTGTTGGCCGAGGTCTCTCCGTTACTCACTTTGGAACACAAGCGCGCGCACAAAAAAAATGGCACAAGAACACGAAAGAGTTTTGCGTGCTGCACTTCAACACGATACAAGCACTGACACTTAATTTCACTGATCACTTTTTTTCACACGACACTTAATCATCGACGCTTGAGTAGATGGCCTTCACCTTGACCGGTAGTCAACCTCAGTCCTCAACGCACGCCACCTCCACTTTTTCTGGCCGCACGACTCGGCCACGCGCACATACAGGCCATACTCCACACGATGAGTCTCGCATGCACATCCACTGATCCCTGCAGCTCCACTAATAACTCACATCTCTCTGCATGCAAATCGCCACAACTCCACACCGGCATGCACTTGCCTGGAGTCCTTTAAGCGCACACATATCACGTTGCCATATCTAGCCCCTACACCAGACAACACTAGCACGTACAAAATTTAACAGACTGACTCTACTTAGCAGCACCTAATCATAAACATATAAGCAACAAGATTAAATCTAACAATCACTCTCTAATTTTGTTGGCATTATTCATCACCTTCACTTCGAATCTTCACAGTAACACCGACTCATAATCTACTTCTACAACACTAATCTATGCCACCCCCTTCACTATTTTCTTCACTTCATCACACTCGTCAGCGAAGTGGCTAAACTCTGTGGCAGTCGATCTTAGACTTGTCGAACTTGCCACGGTTCTTCTTCTCGCCATTGCTGTCGGAGCCCTCTCCGCCTCTCTTCTCTTTTGCAACTATAGCTTTCCACTCGGCGCGTGTAAATCGCGGTCCACCTTCCACGATCAATAGTTGTTATTCTTCTTCATTGTCACAACACCGCCCCTTTGAAGACTCCTCGAACATCCTCAAACGCCTCATAGTCATGGCCACCGACATTTTCGTCACATCTTCCCATTGCTTGATGGTGCTCATAAAGAGTTGAAACTTGTCGGAGACGAAATGCAGTAACTTTTTCACGACGGTCACCTCCTCCACTTTCGTGCCGAATGCACATATCTCGTTCACGGTGGTAACCTTCAAAGCAAACTCATTAATTTTTTTAAATTCACTGGTACATACCATTAAGCCTGCTCTTAAAAATTTGTACTCAGACCTTCTTGACACGCTCTTCACTGACACACGCATCCTTTGAAGAGCGTTTCACATCTTCTTTGCGGTCTCCTTATCGGATATGGCCATCACTATAGCCTCCGGCACAGATTGAACGATGGCGGTGAGAGCCATTTGGTCCAACTTTTCATCGACGACTTATTTGCTCTACACGGCCGTCCACACAGCTTGGACGTACATGAAGATCTTCGTCTTCGTCGTCTACACACCGTAGTTGTCCTCCGACAATATGAGGTAACAGAGAGTCACCCCCGCCTTCTTCACTTGTTGCACAATGAGCTTGTCGTCGACACCCTTGCCGCTGCCGCTAGTGTCTCTGGACATGCTGCAAAAATTTAAACTAAAGCTCTGAATACCAATTGTTGACTCAGCTCTCTCGATTACTCACTTTGGAACACAAGCACGCACATAAACACGAAAGAGTTTTATGTGCTGCACTCCAACACGACACAAGCACTGGCACTTAATTTCACTAATCACTTTTTTCCACACTTGACACTTTGATCACCGACGCTTAAGTAGATGGCCTTCACCTTGACCGGTACTCAACCTCAGTCCTCAACTCACGCACCTCCACTTTTCCTGGCCGCACTGCTCGGCCACCCGCATATGCACGCCATACTCCACACGATGAGCCTCGTATTCACCTCCACTAATCTCTGCAACTCCACTAATCACTCACATCTCTCTGTATGCAGATCGCCACAACTCCACACCAGCATGCACTTGCCTGGAGTCCTCTATGCGCATATATATCACGTTGCCACATCTAACCCCTACACCAGGCAACACTAGCACGTACACAATTTAACAAACTGACTCTACCTAGCAGCACCTAATCATAAACACATAGGCAACAAGATTAAGTCTAACACACGGTTGTGGGAGAAAGGGGAGGACGCTGTCGTCGCCGAACGGGGACGATCAGTGCTTGTTCCAGAAGCTGCCGCAGCAGCGGGATACGGCCGAGCGGGCAGCGGCGGCGGACGCACAGTGGCGCCAGGAAGGGGGCACCATGATGCAGCCTCCACGGCGAGGTTGAGCTCGAAACCGAAGGAGTAGGAGTGCTTGAGAAGGAAGTCCCTCGGGCATTCACCTACCACGCCGCCGCCTACCGTGTGCTCCGCCACGCGTCGCCGGCCGTCGGTCTCCATGCAGCTCGTCTCCACCAGGCCCGACGAATCACTCTGGCTCCAAAAGCCGCGGCAGCGAGGCAGGGACTGGGACATGGGGCGCAGAGTGCGGCGGGGCCCAATGTCGGCGCCGAAACTCAGTGGAACACAGAGATCCATCGGAGTCGTTGGATGCGTATCCAGCGGTTAAGAACGCCCGAAGGCAGGCACACGAACACCACCACATCGCTCTTTTATAAGTAGTGAAGATATCTCGCTCTGCATGGGATGCTGCTAGTTCATGCTTCATCGTGCTATCTAAAGCGCAGATCTATAAAAAAATTATTATGCAGTGAGAAGGAAATGTGAGGTGATCTGCAGCGAGAAAAAAAATGAATATTCAGATTTCAATTTCAATAACGTTACGCACCGTTTTGCCCTTGTGGCCTGTGAGCTGCGAGCGTCGCCTTCTCGGAAACAGCTGTATTCATTGCGGTGTTCCCTGCATGACACATGAACCTGGTAGCCGCACTGAATTTTCTTCAGATACAAGCGGGAATTATTGGAGTAGAAATCTGCGGCAGACGAGTTCATCAGTTTTCTTGGCTCTCAGTGGTCCAGAAAACAAACAATTTCAACGTGCCGTCGCTTCTGCAGATCAATTTGGATGACCTCGCCAAGGCTTGTAGGAAGGAGTAGTTATCAGCAATCTGGAACCATTTGCCCCCGTCACTATCACAAAAATTTGTCTGATACGATGAACGACAGCTCTGTCAACAATCCCGTAACAGGTTTACCTCTCCCGCCGCAAGCGTAACTTTCGTTCTAGCTCGGTCAGATCCTGATCTCGATCGCGTTCATCCTTGCATCTTTGCAGCCTGGCCTGCTGCCCTGCACCATGGCGGTCGCGTTCATCCTTGGCTCTAAGCTTGCAGCCTTGCTGCACCACACCGTGGCCGCCGCGTCCATCTCTCGGATAACAGCCACCAGGAGCAGGAAAGCGAGGCCATCTTTTTTTTTTTTTAAGAAAAGGTTCAGAGTCCTGTCCTGCACGCACACCACGCTTTCTGAACGATTCAGCATGCTTGGGTCCTGAAAAGGTTATATATAACACTGCATTCTGAACTTATATTACTACTAAACTAGTACTACGTGTGATGATTATGCCAGGGAATCAGTGATACGTTGATCCTACATCGTCCAAGAAAACTGCGATTAGAGAAAGGGTTGGTCGATCGAGAGCGACTGGCCGGACCAGATCGGATCCAGGCCACGCTTCATGTTTCTGGTTCTGGACATGCAGGCACCTACCTGTCGCTCTACGCATACAACACAAGGGGTTTGGCTGCTTGCATGCTGTCACCTTAAATTCTTTGGATCGTTTCGACCTCGAATTATTGGTGAGGGACACGGCCTGTCGCGAAAGGCAAGTTGCAAGCCTGCCGATCTATCATTTTGCAGCGTTCATGAACGCCGCACTAGCTAGCTACGCAGATCAGCGAAAATAAATTAAATCATGCGGTGTGGGTATCGTGAATGCGACCGCCTGTTCCGGTTTTCAATTTTTTTAGAAGGAAGTTAATGTCAGTGACGGAGTTGAGGAGGGCCAATCTACCACCATAAGATCTAGAGAGAGAGAGGTGCTTTTCTTTGCACCAAGTTAGTTTCTTCTCGAACCTGTCTGCTATGATGTTGAACAAAACAGGTGGCATGGCTAGCTCTCTCTGGCATAGTCCTTTTATTTTATTTAAAAGTACTAGTGTCACTAACCTTATCAGTCACTAACTTTATCATTTTTTTAATGTTTAATGCAGGAAATATCATTAACTTTATCGTATGCTTTTTTTAAAGTCAATTTTGAAAATGATGACGCTAAGCTTTTTTGTGTGTGTAAACCATGAATATATAGTTTCATGAAGGATCACCACAACTTCCATCAATTATGTTTCTGTCAGGCATAAGGCAGAGTATGAAGATCTCACGACCATGTCTGCAGCTTTGTTAACTACTAATTGAGATGTGTTGTGGTACTTGAGAGATACTTAGAGGTACCTTCTCCTCATCAATTTATCTCAATCATTGATTTTAAAAAAATTAGTTTCAGGCTCATCATTTTTATACCAGGTCCACCATTTTAATACTTTGACTGGATACCTCTTTATTTATAACCATCAGATCTGAACAAATGTATGGTTGTTGTTAACTCCAAGCATACCGAAACACTGTTTCATTGACCCCTTTAATTTTATGTACATGGGGAGGCTAGTACGTCATTTTCAGACTCGGTAATTAACCTACGGTAGATCATCAACACGATCTTCCATTAGTTTAATTGAAGTGTCAAATGGTGGCCAAAAGGGTCCTCTGTAATACTTGGTGAGGTAAAACGTCTATTTGTCATCACCCGCTATGACATGACACCGTCTTCTTATTCTAATACGAAAGATAACACCATTAACTTGCCACCGGATGGAAAAAGCGTATGTTATCACCACCTTCTATAATACTCCGCAGGTTTTTTTAATTAATCTGCTTCACTCTCTTGTATCAGTTGATCTTCTTTTCTTGTAATAGACGAACGAGCCTCTTTGTAACATAATGTTTGAGATGTTATAATGTTTGATGTTAACCACAGCCGTCTATTTGATGAGATTTGATGGTTAAAAATAGAGAAGTATCTAGTCAAAAATACTTAACTAGACTCAGTACCAAAAACATTAGACTCAATACTAATTTTTAAAAATCGATGACTGAAATTAATCGAAGAGGAGAAAGTACCTCTAATACCTCTCAATTTACCGTAACACGGCTCATGTTTCATGATCCGATAAACTACCGTGTATGATAAGATGAAGAAAATCTCGGATGTCCAGTCAGTCTGACTGACACTGACTTCCCTAAGAATGCTCGCCTGAACGGCAGAACGGTTATCCATGAGTGCGCAACGAGAATCCTCCCACCCGTAAGGTTAACGAACGCTCCGCAATACATGTACTCCAGTCTCTGTCTGTGTCACATTGATCTCTGCTCGACTCTTGATGCAAGCAACAAGAATACCCAACACCGCAGGAATACTGGAAATTCGGAGCTTAAACACCACACCGTCCATCCAGCCAATCGGACGACGAGATTCCTTTGTTCTTTTCGGGTGCGCCAAGTGGACAGACACAGGGCGCTCAATAATAGTACTGGCACATCACGTGAACCTAGGAGTAGTACGATCAGCTTGTCCCTGCCTTGAGGTGTGAGCCTCTTTGCTGCATGCATTGGCACCTTGTTCGGCAGATCCTGGCGGCATTCTGCTCCCGTCCCATGCCGGCGATGGCGAGGAAATCTTGGACCTTGCGTCGATTTGTCGACGAGTACAGAAAGCAGATACGTGTTCACAAACAGATGAGCCGGGGGCCCCGGTCAAGCAGGTACAGAAGCGATGTATGCTATTGCTTGGGATAATTTTTGTTCTCACTTAGGAAAAAACGTGGCGATAGATTTCACCGGCCGTCCGTCGAAGTGAGTCAATCCAACACGCGCGAGAGGATTGTGCAGTGAAAATGACCAGCAACAACAGGCGTTAAGGCAAGGATCAAGAGATTCCAGTCCGTCGAGGTCATTTTCACGTTATTTGCAGTTTCGAAATACGTCTGCTGAGATTGCTTATAGCTTCAGAGTACAGTACAGCTGACGAGACAGCTGAGATTGATTAATTATCTGGTCTGCAATTTTTTTTTTACATTTCTTTTTCTTGATCAGCTCTAGGGGAGTTTCTTTCAGTCTGCTGCGCACAGGCTTAGCTACTTCTAGCTCGCTTGCCAGCAAGGTCCCAACCAATCCGTTTGTCCTTGCACAACAAGGTCACCTCGTTGCATGGTTCACGCATGGCGCGTAGCCTAGTCAGACTTGTAGCTCATGACAACATATACGTGCTTCCATGCTAATCTCTGAAGTAACAGGCATGCATGGCCGGTAAGTTGCCGCATTCGTACAAATCAACGTGTGTTGACTGTGAATGAGCGGTCTCGGTCCCATCCTCATCCTCATCCTCATCCCGTGTTTGGTCATCACCTAGGAGTATCAATCAACCCTACTACTTTCCCCTCCAATACCGAGTTTCCAAACGTCGTTTTCCAGTTGCGGTGAGTGATCTGATTGGGCTCCTCTCTTGTTCGATCTGGAGATAAGGATGAAGGGTATGCTGGGCGAAGTTCGCTTGCAATTTCAGAGGAACAAAACGTGGAATGCTTATCTGATAAGTACTCCACAGGCCACAAGGGTTCCTCTCTGGTCCTGCAGCTCGGATTTTCGGATTTTGAGATTGTCCTGTTTACCTTGGAGTACTCCGTGGTCCTGGTTCGATGCATTCCGGTGACAGCACTGGCCCGGATCTTCTCTTATGGCAGCCTGAAGCAGTTACGCTGCATGGGCGCCACGAGGGTGAGGAGGGCAGCTTCAACGCACCGCGAGAACCCTCTCTATCTTCAGTAGGAATGACCACTCAAACTTTGGCAAAATCTCCTTTGCAACGTGTGATTTTCTCGAATTCTATGTTTTTTTTCTCTATAAAATTGAACTAATTTTATTTTTTTTCTCTGTAAAATTGAACTAATTTTTGATAAAATTACTAGTACTATTTTGTGCACTCAAAAGGGGAAGCACAGTAGCAATGGGAGAGGCCGCTGGTAGGGGATTAGTAGCTTTCAGCTCCGGTGGCGGCGAGTACAAATGACTAGGCGTAGGAGCTGGCGGTACTCATCATCCTCGTCATGGTGGTACTATGATTCTGGCCGCTCCCTATCTACTTGTCACACACGTGAAGCATGCGACCCCCAGAAAAGTAGTGGACGTTGCTGTCGACGACACCGACGGATGCCCGCAGCAGCACACATGTGCCGCGGACTGATCCCGGCGTCCGTTCATGGTGTTTCCCACTTCGCTTGATCAAGTCGAGGTTTCCTGTTTCAAAAAAAAAAAGAAGAATCGAGGTTTCCCATCGGAATCAAGCAAGGCGTGGTTGTTAAGCAACTATAGCTGGCCAGTTGGGTCGAGTCAAACTGGTCGGTCCGAGGCCCAGCGATTTTAGCCCAATTCGAGCACGACCCAGGTGGGCCGAGCCGACTCGAGGGCACGACTGTTTGGGCTTGGCCGCATGTTCATTAGGCCGGTCCGAGCACGACCTGATTAGATTGGCCCGATCAAGCCAGTTGTCGAGCATGTGTTAGCCTGATGGATACAACATGGTCTAACTGGACCCGTTGGCCTGATTATTATTTTATTAAAATTTAATATTAAAATGTATTTAATTTTTTTATATATATTTAAAATATATGATTTTTTATATTATATAATTAATTTTTAATAATTTTTTAAATAAAAATAAAATTTATTTTTCTCATGCTTCGAGCCGGTCTGACCGGTGTAAAATCACCCGATCCGTGTTTGACCTAAGCAGTCGGCCTGTGGGCTGGCATGGCTCGGCTCTATCAACTAGCGGGCTGTGCCCGACTCGGAGGCGGCCTGAGCCCGGCCCATTGGTCAGCTATAGAAGCAACCAGAGCTCCTGTCGACGACCACACCGAGACCCAGACGCCTCACCACATTATTCCTCCGAATGCATTTGTCAACAGAATAATGAATGGCAGGGCACAGGAGTAATCTATTCCACTTCAGCCGTATAGTATTTTTTTTTTCTTCTTGGAGCTTACTGCTCCCTCTGTTCTTTATTTGCTATCAGTAGGTTAATTATTTTAATTAAAAAAATAAATTTAACAATGGTAATTTATAACAGAAGAAGTAATAGTATTAAATAGTGTTATAATAAAACCCGGTCAAAGCATCGTTATGAGAGTTAGGGACGACTTCCATTCCATCGGGATCCATGTCGGAGTAAAACAAGTGCCGCCACACCTCCTCCAGGAAGCAGAAAACCCACGCTGTCACCACAGGTCTCATGCCGTATAGAAACTGAAGCTAGTATATAATCATTCCCAGTTAGACGATCTCTCTGCTTGGTCTCAAGAAGGTCGTCCAACTGACGATGGATCAACGGAGAAAATCAGAGCAGCACCGGCTATATCTTTTGAAGGGCCCAGGGGCGAACTCAACGTTGGGACCCTATATATAATTTTTGTATAATATATATAATTGTAAAACAAATGAACATCAAAGCAAATTATAACTAAAACTTGTCTCCTTTGATCTACGAAAAGGCAAATTATATTTATCAAAAACTCTTGCAACAACAATTGTTTTTACTAAAATTTGCATGCACTCAATAAACTGCTTCTTGTTTACCTTTTCTCCTTTTTCCAGCACCATAACTCTATAACTATCAACCGAATTGAGCGTGTAAATACTCTCTAGAAAGGGCATACAAAGGACTACAAAAACCTCCAGTGTTCTGGACAAACTTGGCCAATAAACTAATTTACAACACCACTCAAACTGGATAATTGTAATTGTAAATAAACTGAACTGTCAGATGACAGAATGTGATAGCAAACTTTAGAATGAAATATCTCACAGAATACATAAAATTGCGAATCAGTACTCATTGGAAAGATCTCGAGATTATCTACCATTTTCATTATTATCGGATTTTCAAATTCGATTTCTATGATGCCCAAAAGCAGATAGATTTCAAACTGCGCGGATTAAAGATCATAAAGCCTGTAGCCTCAATCCCCCGATATTAACATCAGATTTGAGCCCAGAACAATGTAAAAATTGCAGCAGCGTGAAGAAAAAAGATCCATTCACTCATTATCTAGAGGAATACGAAATCTCTTACTTGCTCTTTCTCTCTTTCTCTTCCTTTCTTCTCTGGACCAGCCTTTCAAGTTCCAACCTTGCAGCACAGGTCAGCAACCCGCCCAAGAGAAACATGACAAAACGAACTCAAATGGAGTTGATCTTGCCTTCATGTTGAGATTGCTGTTGGAAAATGAGGAGGGACTCCCAGCAGCGGTTATTCAAATATCGAGGAAGAGAGGTGGAGCACCATGGCTGGAGAAAAAGATGCAGAAATTGATTCTGTAGACTCAAGTTTGGGCTCAGGCACGGACGTGTACAGGAAAAGGATTGTTGTGCTGCTTCATATTTGAGCTTTTTCTACCTTTGATATTAGACTAACCTATTAGCTACATATACATGTATAAAAAATTTTGGGCCCCTCCCTGGGCTGGGCCCTGGGCGGTTGCCCCTATCGCCCCGGCCCAGAGCCGGCGCTGAATCAGAGATGCGATGTTTGATATATATATATGTATATCTTTGCGACGGAGTAGAACGGGACCTCTCAACGGAAAGAAGCAGCAGGTTTTCATTCATTCAGGCCGGTTTTTTTCAGTTGTCCATGTCCAGAATTAGCTCTACTTACTACGGTCCCATCGGAATCCAATAAACCAGATTATATACTACTAATACAATGCAAGTAAAAAAGTTGATGGTCAGAACACTAAATACTGTTACTACTACTAATTCACTAACACTGTTATACTGTTACTACATGGAACTGTAGATCTCACAAATTACTAGTCCTACCAAAGAGGCGAGGAGGCGATCCTCTCACATGGACCAGCGATCCTGTCTGTCCCACTCCCGCCCCAGCCGTGCTTGTCTGCCCTGACCTTGGACCGGCTTCCAGGCTTGTCACCTCTATTCTCACATATCATGGCGACACTCTTGGATCCACGTTTTGGGGGTAGTGAGGCCTTATTTCTAGTTGTCTGAGGAAAAAATTCCACATAATTTTTTAATCTATATCACCATCTAGGTTAAATTTATATTTATCGGTGATAATAATTTTAGAACGGATAATTTATGTGGCACAATATGCAATAGACAAGCTAGAAAACAAAATTGACAAGGAACAGAGGAGGATGAAGCCAGTACTACCATTCATCAAGGGTGACAAAAGGGTGTCGTCGCTGTCCTCGGGATGAATACCACCAAAAGTAAAAATGTTGCGCCTTTACGAGATCCACACCTAGATAAACTGAGGAATTGGAAAAGCTGGAACCGCTGCTTGTCCATTCCATTATTGGCCGTGCACTTCAGGCTCGAAGGACTTCCCTGATCCTTGTGAGGAATAACAAGTACTGGAGCGTAAATTTCAATCACCTCCTGCCGGGTTGGTGTGCTGTTGCATCAAATCTGAGATCATGAGGTCTCATCTCAAGCATAGAAATTTCACAAAAATTAGTTTAATTTTATAAAAAAAATGTAATTTACGTTAGTGGAATTTTATCACTCCTATACACAACTGTGATGTCTACATCCTAGGTTAAAAGATTATAGTACATTTTTATGATTTGTGAAGTCGACATCCCTATGAGCTTCTCTGATGCATTAGATTGATTGATCTTAAGATTTATGAAGTCACGGTCATCACACTGTTGTCGACAAAGATCACCTCCCACTGAAACAATAATTAGCTGGAAATACAACACTTTCTCGTTTTTAAATTGATATCTTCATTGATTTTTAATATCAACTTTGATTATTTGTTTTATTAAAAAAATTTGATAAAATTATATATTTTGTTATAATTTGATTAATCATCAGAGTTAAAATGAAAAGTTGCAACTGTTTAAAAACGAAGGGAGTACGTGCCTTGTTATAAAATGAAAAGTTAAAATTGAGATTAAAAATTAACAGCGACATCAATTTAAAAACAAAGGGAGTACGTATGTGTATAACTTGAAGATGTATAAGATGGTCCAAGTTGCAACTGTTTAATATACTAGTCCGTTGAACTTTCTTTATCTGATGGTCAAAATGCATTAGTGCTTAAAACAAGGCACACACTGTTTAATGTGATGTGATCACGTGCCCACCGGGCAGGATGTTAATTCCCCCCATGTTATTGTAGGCATAAGCAAATAATTTCCTCAATGTTGGGAAGGGCTCAATGTTTCAGGACATGTAACACCACAGTAAGAGTTGAAACTTTTTATTCTGGCGTGATGATCCTGACATTTTCTTATGTTTAAGAATTTCGAGACCAGACCTAATTCCGCAACGAGATTTCTTTGGTGTCCAGTTTGTCTACGGATGTATGGTGCAGAATTTTGTTTCTTCTCAAATCTCAAATGGTCATATTTATTTGATTTTTTGTTGTGGTGTCATTTGCTCTCTGCAAAATTCAACGGTCACCTACAGAAAAGTGTGATTACCTGGTGGCCAAAGTGCAAAACAGTCACCTCTCTATATTTGGCACCGAGTTCGGGCACTTCCCTTCTTCACGGTTAACACGTTCCTCTCTCTCTCTCTCTCTCCCTCTCTCTCCATTGCCGTGCGTTACATTCAGTTGCTGAAGGTTTTCTTCTCTGAGGCTGCGGTTCGTGCACTTCTTCTCCTCTTCCTGTGCACGCTGATCTTCCAACCCATCCAGGCCTCCCAAAAAAGTCGCGACATTTGCACGTTTCCCCAATCCGAAGCCGCAAGTAAGCGTTAATCCCGTCATTTCCGAGGCCGCCGAATCAAGGACAAAGAGTTCCGCCTTTTGCATCTTCTTTGGAATAATTTTCTTTATTGTTCCGGAGCAGCAGAGCAGGGACAGCGCGGCGGCGGTGCATAGCTGCCTTCTTTGGGGCCGAGCAATGGGAAGGAGGTGGCACGCCGTTGCCGCCGTGGGCGTGGCGTTCGCGGCGGCGGCCGTCGCCGTCGCTGCCGACAGGGGGTTCCCTCTGGCGCGGGCTGGTGCCGAGGTGGCGCCGCAGGAGGAGATAAGCATGCTGCAGAAGGTCCTCTATCTGATGTCCAAGAAAGATGGCAAGTCGTACCAGCACGTTTGGCCGGTAATGCAAGATTGTCATGCTTTGCATTTATTTTTGCCAGGGTCATGCATGCTTTTGAATCTGGATTAGTTCCTTGCTTATGGACAATGTTCTAGTTTCGTAGATTCTTGGCTTGTGGCTATTGAACTTCTTGTTCGCTTCTGTCATATGTTTGATAGGCTCAGAGTGATAGAATTCAGTCTTGAGTTATGAATGATGGACTGAACTTCCCTTTTTGATTTATGACTTAGTGCACTGCTATTACTTGTTTACTACTACCTATTACTTTTCAGCAAAAGGTTTTGCCATCTTTCTAGACTTGAGCGCTAATCTGGTGAATTATGTGGATGTCATGTGCAGGAAATGGAACTTGGATGGCAAATTGTGCTGGGGACACTTATCGGATTCTTCGGCGCAGCGTTTGGGAGTGTTGGTGGTGTGGGTGGGGGCGGGATCTTTGTGCCGATGCTGACTCTGATCATTGGGTTTGATCCTAAGTCATCGACTGCAATGTCAAAATGTGAGGATCTAACTCCCTGTGGATCCTTCCTCTTGTATGCATGCTATGAAAGCAACAGTTGGTGTCGTTTGTATAATTGATTTCTTAAGCTTGTTTGGTGTGTTATGCTTTTGTGATTCATTCCCGTGTGCATCCACTTGTGGTATCTTTCCTGTCCTGTTCTTGTTGTAGTATAAAAGTGGTGTTTTTGCTGAGTAGGGCGCTTTGGTATCCCAATAGTTGGTGCTATCCTCTTCTATTTTCCTTTTATGCCAAAGAAGATTCTTTGTATCGATTTTTTGCACTGTCTACTATATATCTGTTCAGAAACATGGCAGCATTTACATGATAACAGAATTTGTAGATGTTCAGTTTTTTTTGGTTTGTTTATTGACTTTTTGTGTTATTTGGGGCAGGTATGATCATGGGAGCATCTGTTTCAACTGTCTACTATAATCTCAAGCTGAAACATCCGACATTGGATATGCCTGTGATTGATTATGACCTGGCAGTCCTCATCCAGCCTATGCTAATGCTTGGAATCAGCATTGGTGTCATTTTCAATGTTGTATTCCCCGACTGGCTCGTTACAGTTCTCCTAATAACTCTGTTCCTAGGTGCTTATTTTGTATCAATTCCAATACTGTGATAATTGATTATTTAATTGCTCATAAATAACCTTAGTTTGAACATTGAAACTAAATAATAGGCACATCGACCAAAGCCTTTCTGAAGGGTGTCGAAACATGGAAGAAAGAGACGATAATCAAAAGGGTAATCATTTGTAATTTTACTGTCACCTTTGAACAGTGAAGCTTTGTTTTCCTTTGCTTAGTCTTATGTTATACTAATGAATCTACATTCTTTTCATCAGGAGGCTGCAAAAAGGTTGGAGCAAGCAAGTAAGATATCAATAAAACTAATTTGATCATCTGTCACAAACTTCAAATTCTCATTGCTTTGTCAACCTTTCAGGTGAGGAACTAGAGTATGCACCACTTCCTACTGGACCAGGTGCAGCAGCTGATGCAAAACCCCCATCAGATGAGGCGGTAAATAACCAATGATTAGATGCATACTTTGCTGCATTCTTTTGAAACATAGCCGTAAGGATTTAGCCTAGAAATTTTCATATAATTCAGGTATCAATTATGAAGAACATTAATTGGAAGGAGGTTGGTCTTCTTTCATTTGTGTGGGTGGCGTTCCTGGTGCTTCAGGTCACAAAGGTGAGGACTTCAGTGCAAGATTTCAATCTGAGATTGTAGTTTGTGAAGCTCATGTCATATCTTGTTGGATATTCTGTGAATTTGTATGGCTGTGCCAATATTTTGAGCTTTTGCCCCTTCAAGAATAGCGTTTTGATGCATGTGTTGTTTTCTTTTCATTTGTAGAATTACACTACTACTTGCTCCACATGGTACTGGGTCTTGAACCTTCTCCAGGTACTGTATTAGAATTTATAAAAAAGATGGATGGAGCATTGTTACAATATTGCGCAAACACTACTTAACTTGCAGAACATGATCAATTCTCTCTGCTGCTTGGACATAGGTCCCAGTGTCAGTTGGAGTGACGTTGTATGAAGGGCTTGGGCTGATGAGTGGGAAGAGGGTATTATCGTCGAAGGGAAGCGAACAGACTGCTCTGAAGCTTCATCAGGTATTCATATATGGCCTATTCGGTATTGCTGCAGGACTTGTCGGTGGTCTGTTAGGTCTAGGAGGTGGCTTCATTATGGGGCCCCTGTTCTTGGAGCTTGGCATCCCTCCACAGGTACACTCTTCCCAGTTCCTCGTTCACATGCAGTATGCTGAATTTATGCATTGACACTGAACCACCTCTTTAACTGAATATATGATAGGTTTCAAGTGCTACAGCCACCTTTGCGATGATGTTCTCGTCTTCCATGTCGGTTGTTGAATACTACCTCTTGGACCGTTTTCCAGTGCCTTATGGTATGAGCTCTTACTTTCACTTTTCTCCTTACCATGAATGTTGACTCACTTTCTATTTTTCCATTTCTTCAGCTGTTTATTTCATTATTGTGGCATTCATTGCTGCAATCATCGGCCAGCATGTAGTGAGGAGATTGATCAACTGGTTAGGGCGGGCATCGCTCATCATCTTCATATTGGCTTTCATGATATTTGTCAGTGCGATTTCTCTAGGTACCATCTTCTGGCCCCCAGTTGCGATACCAGATCCCAATCTCCAAACTATCGTTTCTTGAACAAACCTCTCATTGGCCTGCAGGTGGGGTTGGCATCTCAAACATGATTCACAAGATTGAGAAACATGAGTACATGGGGTTTGAAGACCTATGCAAGTATGATGCGTAGGAACCAAGCAGCTTCAAAGTTGAGTAGTGGTGCATGGTTGTCTACAAGCAGCAGAACTCAGTCTAAGAATCAATGGGCTCGACGATTCAATTTTTTGGGAGTTATAACTGGAGATTCTGGTTGTGCGACGGCTCGGGAGTGAAGCTATATGCATAGATCGAAACCAGATGAATTTTGGAGCATGTTTTCAGTCGTTTCTGATTTCCAATTCAAGACATTGTCTTGCTATCACTTTGTATTGATTTCCCTAACAGATGTAGAGCTGTTTTTTTGCCAGCGCAGAGTATCACTGTCCTTACTAAATATGCTTCTGTTTTTACTGAAACATTTCATGAAATAAGTTATGTATGGCAATCTCAGCGTTAAGAACTGAAAAAAATATATAAAGGATGAAATGTTTTCAACAAAATACATTCTGAGTTGTCCAGCTTACTATTGCCACTTTCTCTAGCTGTAATATATGATTAAGTCAGATTCCTGGGCCTGGATTCTTAGGCCTCTTTTGAAATGCAGTAACTTCAAATGAATCATTTTAATCCGAGCTCATTTGGAACATACAGTAGGTTTTTATGGAAATTGTACATGAGTTAGTTTAATTTCATAGGAAAAATTCAGGATTTGAGAAAACCTGTCGCAATGCAAAGTAGGCCCTGCATAATTTATATAAAAGAAACATCCAGTCCAAAAGAAGCCTTCGCACTTTAACCTATGCGAGAACAATGCCCTGATATGATGAGATTGGAAGCTGATGCCCACTCGGCGAGCATCACTAGCAAACAGGCAGATTCTTGATTCCTCCTCGTGAACCAATATGGATGGTCATCCATATTACCACCCTCTCAACCAAACCACCGGGTTATCACCCTCTGAATTCACGGCGCTCAAGACCCAGGTTCCTCTCCAATCTGTCCGGCAAGATGGCTGACGGCCGCCGGCCGGACGGCAGCTACGGGCCGGAGTACGGTCCCCTGCCTCCTCATCACGACTGGGCCTTTTACCGTCACATGCCGCACAGGGGAAGGGGCCCTTGGCCACTGCATCATGGGGTAGCAACTGGCAGCTCTCTCTTGGTTCTGATTCATACTAGTTGATGCTTTCAGCTGCAGCAGCTGTTTGCCTCTGTCAAGTGCTTCCTTTCCTTCCTAATTCATCTAAAGTAGCAGATATGAATCAGTGCATGTCTCACTTCAAACTCATGAAATAGTCTGACAAAACTCATTTTCCTTTGTTCGCTTGTTAAGATTTAAGAGACATGTTTATGAATGTTGATCCAGGATTACCCTGGAAGGCTAGGGGAGCAAAGATTGAGAAGAGAATCTTTTGGCTTTTCCAGGTACACTTACTTCCAAACTGCTGCATCTCTCCTTTCCATTTGAGCTTCAGTTCAACAAAAACGAAACCATGAATCCCTGATGGTTAACACTAGCATCACATTAGCATTTGATAACTGAGGTAGTTGCTATGTTGTGCTCAGTGACCCTTTGCAACCACCGGTACCATTCCGCGTTCACCATATCATTGGTGGAAGCGGCGTGACCATGCACTCGAGACGGAGTCAAGAGAATCCTGAACTAACTGATGACGAGTTCAGGGAGGCCATGGACCGGCTCAGGAAGCAGAAGTACAGGCCATCAAACCCTTACAACAAGATAGGCGACGGCAGAGCCATGACCCAGAACACGGTTGCAAGGGCTGCGGCACCACCGCCACCACCGGCACCGGAAGAGAAAACATGCATCATATGTTTGGAGACGTTCGTGCCTAGAGAACAGGTGGTGGTCACGCCCTGCAACCACATGTTCCACCCGGGGTGCCTCGCCCCCTGGGTGAAGGGACACGGCAACTGCCCTGTGTGCCGGTATGCGCTCTGCGAGAGGAGGAATGTTGCTGCCGTCAATGGCAGCTGCAGAGATGTGGATCTGGACCTGCTGGAGATGATGAGGACAATGGAGGAGGCCTTCAACCGGGTCAGATTCTCTGACTTCATGTCACACCGCTAGGTGAAACTACATGAAGTCATGAACATGTAAAACATTCCAGCTTTACTCGAGTACTCGGTTACATAAATCTGAAAATGTCATCTGACATCATGCAATAATGTAAAATTAGCATAATATGTTTTGATCATGACTTCCTGCTTGTCACACGTATGCTTTTGCATTCCCAGAATAATGGTCATACAAAAATACGTAAGAATAAACTTAATTCATCATGGAAAGAAAAGAATAATTGCACGAGAAGTAGCACATTCTTTTGACCGAAAAGAAGTAGCTTATTTTACACTGCACTCCAACTTGCATCATAGTAACAGAACATCAAAGCAACGTTCTTTCCAACAAATTGCAATGATTTCTGTGAGAACTCATGTTAACAGTAGAACCAATAGTAGGAAGCTAAACAAACTTTTTTTTCTAAAAACTGCGAGAAGTCGAAAAAGGTCACTGTATACTAATAATACGAAAAATGTAAGCTGACTGTTAAGCATGCTTGAATTCTTATATCAATGTCTGCACAAGTACCAGGACACTACAGAGCTGTTTTAGCATCTGAAACCATTTACAGTTTTTACATCATCAATTTTTTGCGTGACTGCTTTTCAGCTTTCTTGGATCAGGTTGGTCGGTTCACTCAAAACGTACTTGGGAAGTTCATATTTAGCACCTGCAATGTCAAAAAGACCTATTATAACCTAAAAAAAAATGGAAAACCACAAAAGAATGCCAATGAACATGACTGAAAAATCGTACCTCTTTCATCATAGCAGAGAGTCAGATCCGCATTAGAAATAATTATGCCTGCGCTTTCCACAATTGCCTGTGCAAGGGCTACTTCAGATTCTGATGCAACTCGAAGGGCATCCCAAATTTCTGGAAATGGCAAGGGTTAGATGTGAGAGCAACTAGAAAGCTAAACAATTATGATCCATACAGAACAACAGAACGTGTGTTCATCTCAACTAAAATGAAGCAAAAATATTCAACGACACATGAACAAAATTCAGAAATGAGAAGTACCTTTCCGACCACCATAGTGTGGAGCTGTGTCCCAAAACTCATCGCGCATCTGCCTGAGCTGAGCCACTGTTATCGGCTGGGGGTGCTTCCAAGGCTTGGGCTTCCTGACTTTCTTAGTAGACTCTGCAAAATATAATATGAATATGGCTATGATGAGGTGATCACTGAAGACTGTTATCCATCAAAGGTGTCACAATCATACTAAATCTGCAGATATAATATGATTTATGTATAATGTGCCAAGTGAAGTCAATCTAGAACTACTACAACCTAGTAAAAGAAAAAAAAAAGAACCTAATCACCAGTTCACCACTGGGCCGCTGCCACTGCAAGTGGCCATATCTCACAGATTCACACTCAGCGCAGAAGATACAAGAAGCAAAGGGCCACTATATACATATAATCAGGTCAGTAAAAGCATCCCGGCGTCTTATATTTGGACCACTACCATATTGAATTGCACAGTACTATTATTACTAAAAATTCACAAATTCACAGAGAATTTCACAACACGAAGAGCTCTTCTCACTTCCAACTTCCAGAATGAGGCATGCATACCATTTCTCATTGTTAATCGATCACCAAGGCACCCAAAAAAAAAATTCGCTACTTTAGCAGCGTACTTGATCTTTAGCAGTTCAGTTATTATACCATTAATAGGTTTCCAAAACAGCACCGATCGAATCCCACAGTCCGACTTAAATAATAATCGAAATTGAAGACCTTAATCTAACAACTTGCTCCAACTTCGGAGCACAAGTCGACCCAAGAACTCAACTCTTCCAACCACATGATCGCTACGAAATTCACCGCACCACTCCCCTTTCTCGCATTGCGCGGCCGAAACCACTCCCAGGGCCGCGAAATGCGCGGGGGACCAGGAACACCCCTAACCCCAAGAACCACAAATTCCCCCCACGGAGAAAACCCCTGATTCTGACAGCGCGAACCGCCCGGGGAAGTGAGAGGGGGTGGGAGATCGGGGCCGTGGACCCTTACCGTTATTGGCCTCGGTCTCCCTCGTGGCCGGGGTGGATCCTGCGCAGCCCATGGGAGTCGGTCCGCCGCTTCTCTACCGGTGGCGAGGCAGTGGAGGAAGAGGCGGCGGCGATGACTTCCAACGACAGAAACGAGCGGAAAGGGACCCGTGCTTTTTTAGGGGTCTTTTATCTATAGCTTGTTCTGTTAAGCCTAGCTCGTACGGCTAGTGATCAGCTGACGTGGCAGGATAAGGATGTGGTGTGAGAGATCTCTAAAAGTTCACTATTAACTCTTCTTAAATTAAATTATAAGGGAATAGTGTAAAACTCTTTCTCTGATAATTTTTTTAAACACTTAAAGGTTTTAAAAATCTCTTTATCCGGAGGTAGATTCGCAGAGCTTTTTAGAGTCCTTAATCCTATATTTCTCGTGTAACTAAAGACGGAACTGGTTGTTGACTTAGCTGAAATTTAAAAGCTATTAGAGGAGGCGACTAAAATTAACTCTGAAATTTTTTTTTTACCTCTAAAAGTACTTTTTGAGATGATTTTTTAAGAAAATTATTAGAGATGGTCTAAACACCCCTTAGGTCCTCAGAAATCTCGAGTTACATCTGAGAAACTTTTTGAAATCTCTAATCCCATCTCTCATCCAACTAACCGTGAATTCAGTTGTTTATTTAGCTCAAATTTAAACTATATTTAAAAAATCTGTTGAAAAACATGATTAAAATAGATCTCAAAATTTTTTTAGCTAGCCTTTGAAGTGATTTTTTGAGGTAACTTTTGGAGATGCTTAGATCACGGGCTGTGTGAGGAGTGTGCATAGGAGCTGCTAATAGTAATTGTGGCTTCTACAATTTGACACTCTCGGTCTATATATTATCCATTTAATCAGTCCTATATATCGTCCATGTGGAATGTTGAATTTGTCAAAGATACCTATAAAAAAATGATAAATCAGCACTTTTCCTACACAAACAATATTCCTAGCAACTTCTAGCTACCTCTGTCCATAGAAGTCTCTGCCCATCAGCAGAAACTACAATTTCTTATTGCACGCATTGATACAAATCCAAACGCAATGGACAGAAAGGCTGGAAACTTATCTCCAAAAATGCATGTCTGAAGTCCCAGTAGTAATATGCACATACTCCAGTATTACGCAGTAATCAACCGCCATAAGTGAAACATCGATGACCATCAACATCAAACCTTCTCATAGAATGTTTAAACGCGTGCTGTGCTCTATTCTTCACTTGGGCCAGAGGGAGAAGAAACGATATTGAAAAGAATGGCTCACGACAAAGATCATCATTGACGTTGGTCCAATCTGGGATCCCTTCTTAGGAACGAGTTCCTTTCAGAGGGGCAGAGCTCACCGACGTATGGGACGTCGACGGCAGACTCGTCAAGGGATACTACTATTCTCCTCCCTGGACGTGCGAATATTGCAAGGTTGATAGAGCTTGGCATATTCAGTAGAACCCTCACACACCGAATTTTACTGTGTGGTGATTGACAGGCAAGAGTGGATGAATCTGTGTGTGTGTGTGAGAGAGAGAGAGAGAGAGAAAGTGTAAACACCTTGCACGACGGAGAATTTATCTGAAGATAATTTAAAGCTAAAATCATGCGTGAGAAGGAAATATGGAAAGCAACAGCAGCTAATCAGATGAAGCCACGGTTCCTAAACGTCGCATGGGAAAGGAGTGAAGCTAATCAGAACTGGAAATGACCAACCACTCTTTGCATCCGAAAACAGACCAGGCAGGAAAGGAGTGAAGCTGAAGCCTCACACCCCCTGTCCGACGGCGACGACGCGTCCGACACAGAGATTCGTGCTACGCGGCTTGGTCTGGTCGCCTCGCCTGTGCCATCCTTTTCCTCTTCAGTTTCCATCGCTCGGATTGGATTGGAAGGACCGAGTCCAACGGCATAGTGATCAGGTTCACGCAGTGCCTGGCACGGCGCACCATTGTTTTTCTTGAAAACGTAGAGACACATACTGTTTTTCTGAAGGAAAAGAAAACATAAAGAGGTGAGATCTTCCGTCGCTCGGCCAGAAGAGCAGCCGAGTCACCCACTCCTCTCCTCCTGACTCCCACTGCTCTGCCTCGTGGTGTTCTTCCTAGGCTTGCTTCACGCTGAGGTCGTCCATGGCGCGGCTGCTCCACAGAGGCTCTTTCCTACTGAAGGTTTGTAGTACATGTTATTGCTCAGGACTCAGCACCTTTACCTGCATTTTCGAACAAGGCTTGAGCTGGAAAAACAGCGAGATAAATGTGAACTGTTCTGGCACAGCTTGAGCTGCAAAAACCACCGAGAAAAATGCTCGACATGTCCCTGCAACCCGAAACTCTTTCCTTCTACCCCCCCCCCCCCCCCCCCCCCCCCCTCGCTTCAACCAAATGCTGTTTTAACTTCGGTATCTTCCGCAGAGCGTCTTCTTCGCCGGCTCGCCGCCAAGCTCGGCGCGTCGCACTGGGACTTCACCGCCGGTCCGTGCGGCCACGGCGGCGTGGAGTGCGACTGCTCCTTCTCGAACCACACCGTCTGCCATGTCACGGAAATGTATGGGTGATTTTCAACTGTGGTGTCTGCGTCTCTTTTTTTCTTTTAGCTCCTCTGATCCGGCAACGAAGAACCATACCTTGGAAGATGATGTTGGTGCATTTTTGCGTTCTAACGGCAGGCACTGCTCTGTTTGCAGACTTCTGAAGGGCCAGAACTTCACCACATAGCTCCCGCCGGATTTTGCTGAATTCCCCTACCTTCTTCAGCTGTAAGAACTGATGAACATCCTGGGCCTTAATTAAGGCTTTAGCTGTCGGCAAAATAATAGCATGAAAATCCGTTAGTATTTCTCAGAGGGAGTTAGGAACATAAAATGTAATACGTGTTTTCATGTTGCCGAGATCTGAGCAGGAACTTGTTTCATGGTGAAGTACCTTACCAGTGGGCCCAGATGAAGAGGTTACAAGGACTGTAAGTGACCTTACCTTTACTTGCCCCATTATATTGACCAGTAGTAGAAAATATTGTGCTAGCATAATGAACATTGTGGAGTAGAGGAAAGTTCCTTTTCTCCCCTGAAATCTGTGCAGCAGGGCCTAGGCTGTCGGCAAGCAGAGCTTCCAAGATAGCACCAAATTAGGCTACTCTCAAGCACGATTTTCTATCCTGTTCTGCATTTGGTGGGGTTGTCTGATACCGAAAGCCTAACCCGAATACTAGTCATCCTTTGTGCACTTATACCTACTTTTCAGCACTTCAGATCTTGTTAAGCTCAAGATAGAAGAAAAAAAAAATACACTCCAACAAGCAATGATTCAGGTCTGCCCACTTGCTAAAACGACACAAGATTTTATCCATCTACAGATAGTTGTATGTAATTTCCACGATGATGCCTTTGATTCCAAGAAAATGCATGTGACCTTTTATGATAAGCATCAAAGTTCGTTTTGTGTAATGTTAGAAGAACAGTCCAAAGTGGCTTCTGTGCCAAGAAAAATCCAAGTGGCTTTGTATGGATGAACCAAACATGATTGTAGCAAAAATCTGGAACGACACTCGAAATGCATTTTAGAGCAACTATTCCTCATAATAACTTCCAAATAGTAGTGTGCAAGTCCTATTTTTATGTACCAACTATGTCGTTGATCTATTGACGATCAAACTCATGCAGGTCACTGATGGAGAATAGACTATCAGGGCTTTTCCCTGTGATTCTCACGAAGATCACAACCCTGACTAATCTGTAAGTAATAAGTATGGAGAAAACAATTTGTATTTGCTAGTTTACAAATTATGACTGGCAAAATAATCTGCAGGAGCATTGAAGGGAACGAGTTTCATGGGCCAATCCCTCCTGAAATCGGACACCTCATTCACATGGAGAAGCTGTAAGTGCTTTTGTTTGTGCTCCATCAAGACATGATATGATTGCTGGTAGAGTTTGGCCACGTAATTCCGGACGATTTACCTACTGATCCTGAAATTCAGAATATTGTCAACTAATGAGTTCACTGGACCCCTTCCGTTGCTCTTTCCATGTTGACCAACTTAACCGACTTGTAAGGATACCTTTATCTTTCCTTATTCTGCTCCGTTTCACTTTGCGGAGTCTTTTGATAATGTTTAACTATTGAAGGAGGATATCTGGCAACAATTTATCCGGAAGACTGCCAGATTTTTGGGGAAGTTACCAAATCTTGTGAAATTTTGAGTCCCAATTATTGCTGAAACATATCACTTACCCATCGAAAAACCAGAGGTGCACGGGCAGTAATTATCTTTGTTATTTAATGTAATTCCTCTTGGCACAGGCAAATGGAAGGATCTTTGTTAGAAGGGCCTATTCCCTCGAGCCTATCGGAGCTGACAAACCTTTCCGATCTGTATGCCAGCATAAATGTTTAACATTCACACATTTTTTTCTAAACATGTTTTATTAGTAATCCGTGCTACCTTCTGCGTAGGAGGATTAGTGATTTGAGAGGCAGTGGATCAGTTTTCCCGAATTTAAGCAGAATGAGTTCCATGAAAGTAATGTAAAGCACGTTGCCTACTAAAGTTCTCTAGCTTGCTAAAAGCAGATAATCATCATATACACTATTGTTTAAATGCAGGATACTTAGGAACTGTTCAATCAATGGAAGCATTCCTTCTTACATTGGCGAACTGGCAAATCTTAAGCATCTGTAAGTTCATTGTGACAATTTTCTTGATTTCACATCATCTTTTTGGAAAAGGAAATACGGCAAGAGATGCTCATTCTCATGTGCATGGTGCGGCACCCAGATGTCGAACCCTGGGCGGAAGCACTCCAGCCAGTGGCCTTTGCCACTGCTGTCAGCCCCTTCGCAATACTTTACATCAGTTCATTTTAAGATTCTTCACAATACTGAAATTTTATGGTGATTTTCTTGTTGCGTCCTATAAATTCCATAAGGAGCAAACAGGACAGTTAAGAACTCAGTTGGGTGAGAGTGTGAATGCACAGTACAGCACCCAAATTCGAGTCCTTTTCAATGCGAATTCGGGTGTCTGTTTCTTCTTATATCTACAATGCCATATAATCATATAAACTTCAAAATTGGGAAGTGCTTTATGTTTTTGGTATTCAGATCTGTTATTGGCAACATTGTCTATGCAGGGATGTAAGTTTTAATAAGTTGAGTGGAGAAATACCAGCTTCTTTCGTTAACATGGAACGGGTGGATTATATGTAAGCTTTGACATTCTGCATAACTGAAACCAACATGAAATTTCATCACTAACCTCGTGTGAGTGTGCTTAATCCAAAATTTTACGCAAATATCTAACTGGAAATTCACTCTCTGGGAATATACCAGGATGGTTACTGAAAAGAAATAAAATTATGTAAGTTATCGTCTTATCTGCATATGCTGTGCACTACTGTGATTTTAAAACGCTGATTGTACTTACAGATTTAGATGAAAGATATGCCTAAAAATGCACTTCAACTTTTTCTAAAGCAAATACACTTCAACTCTCCAACATATTGGTGTGTTGGTACAACATTGAATTGCCAATGCTTGGTCATACATGATTGTAGAAA
>BCLH01002074.1:3325-24353 GCA_001602315.1 Zoysia pacifica
GTTGCGGACGACGCGAGGGAGAGCTCTCGGACGCGAATGGAGCCTTCTAGAGTCTGGGAGAAGATAAGGCAAGTTTTTTTATTTTCGTATATTTACTTTTTCGCATTTTTTTGGCACTTAAATCTTAAAATTTTTAAAAAAAGATTCCTCCAAAAATCATGATTTTTCTTCTAGTTTTTTTAAATTTTTTTTTTAAAATCTGTCAAATTTTTAAATTTTAAAAAAAAATTGAAAACAAAAACTAGTAAACAGGCCAAATCGAACCGGACTGGTTTGACCGGTTTTCGCGGTTTCGTGAACCCTGATTCCAACTTCCCATGCTCTGACCTGGCAAGGATAATCAGCTACTACTCCAGTAGTAATAGTATACGACGTGCAATGCGTCCACCTAATTTGTTCTGACTAATAACACTCAACTCCTTCCTACACGATATATAAAATGCAACTTTAATTTCTATTTTTATTATTTAATGATGACATACTACATATTTATGAAATTATTTTGTAATATAAATAATAGTTCTATTATCTTATTTTATAAATCGTTTTTAGATCTGAGTGTAAGAATTAAGAAAAGTTAAAAAAATAAGATATTTTAAAAATAAAGAGAAGAGAGATAGAGTAAAGAAATGACTTATAATTTACTTAAAATGGAGAGAGTATTATTTAATTTATATATATATGTTTAAATTTCACAGTTTTAAATTTTTTTTTAATTTGTATTTCTAATGTTTGACAGAGGGAATACTCCATCTCAGGATCAAAACATTGTCCCGGCATGAATCAGGCGGGAGAGCCAATCAGCCGGCTTGTTTGACGCGCCTGGGTCGTTTTGAATTCACACACACCAAACCAACTTGCTTATAATTTGTGCACGAATGTGGTCCAATCAGCAGGGCTCTGTCCGTGTAGTATTACGGATAATATTATTTTAGATTTTGAAATTTTTTTATTATTCGTTTTATTAAAATAATTCTAAAAATATTTATTTTATTATGAGTCGATTTATTATTAGAAGTATTTTAAGTTTGACTTGTTTATTTTTGTATTTTTAATTTTTTTTAATAAAATAAATAGTTAAATTTTGATTTTAAAATATTAAAAACTTATTTTAAAACGAACGAAATAACTTCTTTACGCGGTCCCGATCTCCTCGCCGCGCAGTCGCAGGCGATTGGACGGCTGCCGATCCGCTCCTCTCCCGGCCGCGTGAGAAACAGCAGCTCGCAGGAAAGCGAGGTAAACGAACCAGCAGCGCGGCAGGCAGAGCACACAGCGAAGCCACGCGCCATGAGGGAGGCCCCTGCCAGACAGCGCCGTGCGTCTGCCCCCACCACTCCAGCTCGGCGGGCTCGTGGTTTCCGGAAGAAACGAAGCGGAAAACAATTAAAAACGCGAGCAAGCCGAGGCGACCGAACTCACCCACGGAAGGAGAGCGGACCGAGGGGTCCGCCGGTACCCAAACGGCAGCTGCGCGAGCGAGCTCTGCAGCCGGAGGAGGCGACCAGCGCAGGGAGGGAGGCCGCCACCCAGTCAGAAGCAGCGCAGAGCAGAGTAGGACGGTCAGGCCATGTCGGTGTCGTGCGGGCTGGAGTGGGTGGTGTGCCTGGGCTGCACGCGGTGGGCGTGGAAGCGGCTCACCTACATCGGCGCGTACGACAGCGAGTCGTGGCCGCCGGCGGCGCCCGCGGACTTCGAGGCCGTCCCGCGCATCTGCCGCGTCGTGCTCGCCAACTACGACCCGGACCTCAACAACCCCAAGTTCGCGCCGCCGGGCCGCGGGTACGCCAACATCGACCCCAACGGGGTCGTCAAGCGCGCCACCTACGACGACGTCGGTACCGCATGCCCGCCATACCTCGTCTACGTCGACCACGCGAACAAGGAGGTCGTGCTCGCCATCCGCGGGCTCAACCTCGTCCGCAACGCCGACTACAAGGTCCGTCTGCCATTCTTCCTTGTTCTGGTTAGTGGTTGCTCCCCGGGAGCCGGGATTTGACTGACGGCTTCGCCGCTCGCAGGTGCTCATGGACAACAAGCTCGGGATGCAGATGTTCGACGGCGGCTACGTGCACCACGGCCTGCTCAAGGCCGCCAAGTTCATCCTGGATCGGGAGACGGAGACGCTGCGGGACCTGCTGCGCCAGAACCAGGGCTACAAGCTCGTCTTCGCCGGCCACTCGCTCGGCTCGGGGATCGCCGCGCTCATGACCGTGCTGGTGGTCAACAACCGCAAGGAGTTCGACAACATTCCCCGGAGCCAGATCAAGTGCTACGCGCTTGCGCCGGCCCGGTGTATGTCGCTCAACCTCGCCGTCAAGTACGCCGACGTCATCAACTCCGTCATCCTGCAGGTACGACTACGGGCTTATTCTTCAATGGTGCCGGTGCCTTACGTTTCGGTGTCGAATTTTGCCACCTTTGGACCACGGGTATGCTGGAATGGTTGGTGGGGGAGGGAAGAGGGAGCAATTAATTTGGTCAAATGTGCTTTGCTTGTGTTCTGATTTGGAATGTCTGAGAAGGATGATCTAGACTGATTGTAAAGAAGGTTAGGAATCTTATGACTGCACTACTGCTCTGATGGAAGATCATTTGATATCCATTTATGGTTCAGTTCCATTTTAGTTCCATACCCAAGTATTGTGCAACTAGTAAGCTCTGTGTTCCCCAACGGGGATGTGCCTTTGTTTTGATTTAGACAGCATGTTGACTTTATCAGCCTGAAGATTTGTTCTGAAACTTCAGTTTTGTACTTGAGCATGGAATATATATGGTATTTGGGGTGCTGCAATTTGTGAAACTGCTATATGTTGATTGTTGCGATGTTACTATTTTGTTTCATGCTGAATTTGAGAATGGCTCATGGACTCAAATGATCCTGTCTTGTAGGGCTGTGCATTTGTCTCGATTTAGGCTGCATGTTGACTCTATCAGCCTGATGATTTATTCTGAAAATAAAACTTCATTATTGCACTTGGCCATATAATATGGTATTTGTGATGCTGCAAATTGTGCAGCTGCTTTTTCATGGTGAATTAGACCGCGGCTCGTGAATTCAAATAATACTGTGTTTTCAATTTAGTGTGGAATTCTTATCGTTTCTAGTATAATAGTATTAATTATTTTTTTCCATCTCTGAAATTTATCCACTCACTATATGATGTATTTCCCAGGATGATTTTTTGCCAAGAACACCAACACCATTAGAGTATATTTTTGGGTCTATATTCTGGTGAGTTATTCAATTTTTTTCTCCGAATGCGTTTGTAGTTCTAATTTATTTCAGTAAAGAATGCATCCGATGATTGCATTTTTCACCAGGCCTTTATGCTTTGGACAGTTTGCCCTGCTTGCTATTCCTCATTTGCTTGAGAGACACATTTAAACAAGATAAGAGAAAAGTTAAGGACCCTAGAAGGTTGTACGCTCCTGGACGGATTTATCACATTGTTGAGAGGAAATTTTGCAGGTATTTGTTGACTTTGGATGGTAGCTGGTAGTACTGTACTGACATGTTTATCTTATGTTGACTTACAAGTGAATTGCCCAATGTTTCCCATCAATTTAGGAATTCGAGTGACTTGCTTCATGTGTAGTAGCACAGTATGTTGTATACAAGAAATTATAAACCTAATCTTCTGGAACAAGGAATTGATACAGTCATTATCATGCTTTGACGACGAGTTTTAGTCTTTATTTGTTTCTAAGGATCCTAGAAGTTTGTACACTTCAGGTTTCCATCAACTTTCTTCTATGATCTTTTTATTGGTCTATGGCAAGTTAAATTGAACTGGGAATCAAATAAAATAATGTAAAAATATATACATAGGCATAATACAGAAAGACATTTCATTTTTTTATGATAAATGATGGTTTGTCTCATTACTTTAGATTTAGTGTGCATATTATTGGATTATGTTGGTTTTTGTTTATTACTGTGGAAATTATCTGTATTATCATGTCTGTATGAGGGTTTGATGTGTATATATTTCTACAGTACAGTCTGGATAAATGTGTGACCAGAAAACTTCATGGGAAAAATCTCAGAAATATATATCAATAACTTCTTTTGTGTTCTTGTGGACACAAAAATGTGTTTTTTCATTTAGAGGACTAATGTGCTGCTCATGTCTAGATGTGGTCGATTCCCACCTGAAGTCAGAACCGCTATTCCAGTGGAAAACCGATTTGAGCATGTTGTGTTATCATGCAGTACCACTTCTGATCATGCCATTGCTTGGATTGAGCGAGAATCAGAAAAGGCTTTAGAGGTATACACATGTACACACATTACATTATGTGTTACTCCCTCCATCCCAAAGAGAAAAATTTCCCCGGAGTATAGGTTGAAGTACGAATTATAGAACTTTTCTTCTGAACCAAAAATATAATTTATGGATATATAGGTTTTTATGGACCAAGTTGTGATTAGTGTGTCTAAATGATATATTGCACTATCGTGGACCAGATTGCCCGATGGTTTCTAGGATTAGTAAGGTTGAAGTGCTATGCCTGTAACCTGTTTGAGATTAGGCATTGCGCATTTATCTCTTTGCTTCTGTCATGTTCTTTACCTTTTCCCCACTAAGAGCTAATGCAACAGTAATAGCTAAGTTGGCTCTGTGTCTCACTGGTGATAAATTACATACAGAAGTGAATCTTTCTTCACTGAATTGATTGGAAAAGATTTGGTACGGGTTGCAAACAAAATGATATTAAACACACATATTGGAAAATGCATATTATTAAAGCTACGTCCATTTTGCAGTTAATGAAGGAGAAGGACAACATAACAACTCCACCTCTGCAACAAAAGATGGAGAGATTGCAAAGTTTGAAGGACGAACACAAGGATGCTCTCCAGAGAGCAAAATCCTTGGATATTCCTCATGCAGCAGACCTACCTGACGAGGAAATTCAGGATGATGCCAGCGCGACACCATTTTCTGATACTCATAGTGAGACAACTACAGAACCAAAATCCGTTGGAAGAACCAGTTGGGATGAGTTAATGGAAAAGCTTTTCACAAAGGATGAAGAGGGGAAGCTTGTCATGAAGAAGGACGTCATGACGAGGGACATAGCTATTGAGTAATGTCAATTCCAAGGCTGCTTTGCACATGGTAATTCATTCTTCTAGCCGGTTGTGTAAGAGAGTAAGTTGGGGTTGTAACGTTAATTGAAAGTTTTTATTTTTTAGATTGCGTCATTTTTACGTATAGAGAAGAGGGGACCTTGTATGTAGAGGCGTCATATGTGCATTCTTGAACGAAGTCTTGTAAATTTATCAACATTGGCTTTGTACATTACAGGCAAATGGATCACAGGTTGAGATTTTGTTCGGGCTGAATATACTTCAAAACTATTTCTTTATCCCTTCATTTGGTGATAAAGGATGCTTGTTTGTTACTCTTATTTTTACATTATATTTTCTCTGTTTCAAAATAAGTATAGTTTTTTATTTTAAATAATCCGTCTCAAAATAAGTGTAGTTTTTGATTTTTTGAAAACTACGTTTGATCATTTGTTTTATTCAAAATTTTTTTGAAAATACGAATCGATTCACAGTAAAATAAATATTTTTTAAAAAACTTTTTTAAATAAGACAAATAGTAAAAAAAAAAGTTTGAAAATCTAAAACGCCTTAGGACGGGCGTAGATCCTTGTCAATTCTCGATAGCCATGCTCAACAAGACTGAGCCCTCACCCCGGAACATAAATTTCTTGTGGGACATGAGACAATGATCTCGTGGCCGCATGAGGATATTGGATCCTATGCTCAGCAAAGCGACGTCAATTCCAACACGATAGCAATCTGATAGAGGACACAGGTCATCAAGCCTGCCGAATCACGGACATAGATAGTGCAACAGTAGAAGACTAGAACTAGAAGTAGAACAAGCACTACGACCAATCCGTGTTCCTGCCATTTTTTACAGGAAAGGATCGGCACCAGACTACTACTAATGAGAAATCATAATAATCACTCCGCAACAATATACCTACTGCAGAGTAGGGATTCTACCCAACAAAAGGCCCAAGCCTGCTGCTATCAATTGTCGGGGTGCGCCGAGAAGTAGGCGAGCAGGCCGACCAGCGGCGCGTTGATGTACGTGGCGGGCTCGGACTGCTGGAACACAGCCCGCGCGTCGGGGAACGCGTCGGTGCTGTTACTCGGCCCGCCAACGACGGCACCGACGAGGAGGTTCGGGTTGGGGGCCGGGCTGGCGGCCCACGCGGCGCCGGCCCGGCACCCGATCCGCGCGGGGTGGCGGGACACCGACGGCAGCGAGCTGGCGCGGTGGTGGATCCGGCGCGGGAACCGCGCGCCGTAGCCCACCATGTACGACATCCGCAGCGGGTTGTCGCCCAGGATGTAGTCCACCTGGCGCTTGGCCACGCGCCGGAGCTGCGCGGGAGTGGCGCCGGAGCCGCCGCCGCAGGGGACGCGCGCGTCGGCGTGGCTAAGGTAGTTCGAGTAGGCGAGGAGCAGGAAGGAGAGCGACGTCACGTGCTGCATGTTGCTGTTGCCCACCTTGAAGAGGAGCCCGCCCGGCGAGTACTGGATCTGCGGGTGACCCGAGATCCCCGGGAGCAGGCTGCAGATGAAGTTGTCCGCGTTCACCCGGAACGATTGGAAGAACGAGTCCTTGCCCATCAGAACTTCCTGCGAAGACAGAGATAACAGGTGGCATTAGTGGTTAACAATGGATTGACACACAATGGCAACAGAGGTAGCCTAGGGGTATGTATGGACTATTAGTTAACAATTGATCCCCTAGTTAATCTACTGCTCGCGCTGACAAAGCCTGGACTGACACTGCAAATGCGTTGATTAATCAACCCAGATAATAGAATCGTTGTCTCATGATTACGAATCAGCATATGGATTTTGCGTAATGGGGAACCTGGCGATGTAAATTAGTACTAGTACTACTACTACCAAATCTGTGAGACCAAACGCGAGATTCGGAATGAATCGAGATAACAATCTGCATTCTGCAGTACGGACCATTAGGCCGGCCGCTTTGCTCCAAATACTCGCATCAACGGCAGTTCAGCGTTAGCATCTCGGACAACAAACGACGCTAGCAGGTGCGATAGACGCGGTCCCACGCGTCCGGCCAAAAGGCCCCGCAGCACGCGCGTGAAAAGGTTCGACATGACATGGCGTCATGGCCCATGCTGCTCGCTTTGCACAACGCTCCTACTCCTACTCCGTAGTACAAGTACTAGGTACGAGTCCTACAACCTCTGCTATTAGGCATTTCTTTGAGTTAGCTCATCACTGACAAGATATATTGTCATTTTATGGCTTCAGACGGAAATTCCTCTGTAGATTAAAGAATTTTTTTTTACGTATAAAAAATCCTGCGTTCCAAGAGCCACTAAAATATCCTACAAAAAGATGGATGCACACCAAACAAGGATAAAATAGGGTCGCGGGAGCAGGAGACGGCCGGACCACCGGAGAAAGCCGGGCGGCGCGACGCAGGGGAGAGCATGTGCGCGCCCCGCTGAGCATCGCTGCGGACGCCGGAAGCGAGGCAGGTAGGTCAGGTATTACTGTTGTCATACGCAGACCAATGCCCCTACTACAGGACCGTGACACAAAAGAACGGGCCAAAACGAGACAGACATCCCTCATCCCTGGGCGCTACTCCAGGAGGTCCTGAAAAAAAGAATCTTGATGGAGGAAAGAATAAAAAAAATGAACGAACCTTGGATATGAGGACGTTGATGCCGGCGTGCTTGTTGTCCCAGCCGAACTCGTTGATGGTGTCGCCGGCGTGGAGCGCCACCTCGTTGCGCCGGATGTAGTCGCGGTACTCGCGGCGGCGGGAGGCCTTGTGCAGCCACGCCGCGCCCCACAGCAGCTCGTCCTGGTACCCGGAGTAGTCGCAGTAGCAGGGGCACACCGCCGAACGGAGGCTGCTGCTGTACGCGCCGCGGTACTTGTCCGCGAACGCGAACACCTTTCACGAACACAAGCCAAAAATGTCAGCACCGGTTTCCCTCCTCGCATTTACCCACTCCAACGGCCTGCATTTACGTGCCATTACCACTACTCCAACAGAAACCAAAACACGTAGGAGTACCTCGACGGCGCGGTCGAGCAGGCGCTGCGAGTACGCGGGGTCGGCCTCACGGAAGACGATGGAGCCCGCGGCCAGCGCGGCGGCGGTCTCGGCGGCGACGTCGGAGCCCGGGTGGTCGCGGTCCACCTTATACACGGTGCGCGGGGTGTCCATGTCCTCGGGCCTTTCCCAGCACGCGTGGTCGCGCGCGGCGTCGCCCACCTGGACATACACCGTCCCCGGGGTCGCCGTTGCCTTCATCAGGTAGTCCGTGGCCCACCGCACCGCCTTCCGGGCCTCCGCCTCGTGCGCGCCGAAGCTGCGGCCGAAGTCGATGAGCCCCCACGACATCAGCGTCGCCGTGAACGCCATCGGGAACCCGAACTTCACGTTGTCGCCGGCGTCGTAGTACCCGCCCGTCAGGTCCACCTGCCCGTGCCACGACTCTGACTTCAGAAACCGAAAACATTCTGCAATGGCGCGCGTAGCAAGAAAGACGGATAGAGTTACGTACCCCCGCGGATGCGCCGTCGTGGAGGGCGGAGTCCTGGCGCCAGCGGAGGCGCTGGTCGGGAGGCAGCCGGCCGGACCGCTGGCCCTCGAAGAAGAGGATGCTCTTGTGCAGCGCGTCGCCGTAGTCGTGCACGGCCAGCACCGACGACGACGACGCTGCGAGGAGGAGCACCACCGTTACCGCCGCCGGAACAACCGTCATTGCCTTCGTCGGCGACGAGTCAAAGATTGCTTTCGGTGTCTCGCCTCCGTGGCGGCGGTAGTTTAGTTGGTTGGTGCTGTGCGGACGGACGGACACCGGCTGCGCTGGGCGGAAATTAATAGCGGGGCGCGGGGGCGGGGCGGTGGTAAATGTCATGTGAGGGTGCGCAGAGGGACATGGGCGCGGGAAGGAAGACGACATGGGGTGATGGGTGAGCATCCAGTCAAAGGACGACGCGTGCGCGCGAGTGTGTTTGCGGCGCGCGATACGAGAAGGTGGGGCAGCGGGGCGTCCCTGGACTTGGTCCTCGCTAGCGTGGCTGCTCTATTTGCTGACCCCAGTCTCCGGCACGAGATCAGTGCAGTGGTTTGCGTCATGGAGGATGGAACCTCGTGACTCTTGGTTACCACTGCTGCTCTCGTCTCAGCAGCCGTGGACGTCGTGGACTACAACAGGACGCTTTAGACGGGACGGTGAGGCCGTGAGGGGTCAAACCGGGAGGTCTATCGTCTGAGACGAGCGACGTAGGCAACAGTTGAAACTTAATAAAAAAACAGTTTATTTATTTAATTAAATAAAAATAGTTAAAAAATAAATTACTGTTTAATTTTATTTTTAAAAGCTGTTGAACTAATAAATTATAAAATAAATTTTTTATTTGACACAATTTTTATTTATTTTTATAAATAAACTAAAATTAAGAGTTGAGCGATGAGAGGGAGCCGGGACCGGCCGGGAGGGCCCGGAGCGCGGCGCCGGCGAGCGCACGCGCTGCTCAGGATGACGATAACGTACGAGTTAACCGGGGACGTGGGATGTGGGAGTCGACACGAGCAGCGGGCGTGGGGAGGACCGTGCGGGCGCGGCGGTGCCCATGCCCCCCGCCCCGCCGCCGGTCATCTCCATGTCCCGGGTTGAAACGGGCTGCCAGTGACTAGTGAGACGGTGAAATCCGTGTTGGCCGGTCATGATACGAGGAAATTCGTGCGGTCCACAGGCAATTGTTTGGCCGCAGAATTAGATCGTACGGTAATGACGTCTTGGTGGTAGTACAGGAACATCCGTGGTCCGTGGCCATAACGAACCATGTTGAATGATGGTTGATGGCGCCACCGGAAGATTTAAGCCTCACTCTTCATTGACCTAAAAGTCAGTAAGTCAGGTTTTCAGATGTGCAAAAAATCAAATGATAAATCAGAAAATTTGGTAAAAAAAACAGTTTTTTTAATACTAGCACAGGTCAGCTTTATTGAAAACTGATCGGTTCCAGTAATAACTAGTCCTATGTCAGAAGATAGATGCAAGTACAATTCTTTGCTGAAAACCATCAGTTTTAATAGTGGTACTTTCTTCATTTTTTTTATAAGCGAATTAAAAATGGGAAATAAAAATCAAAAGAAGAGAAATAAAGTAGAGATATATTAAAGTAAAGTAGAGATGTATTAAGAAGAGAAAAAATTATTTTGAAAATGAAAATAACTTATAATTAAAAAAAAATTAATAAATTAGTGAGTTATAATTTGAAATGGAAGGAGTAGATCTATCTGCTTTCTTCTCCATTTCAAGTGTAGTTTTGAGATGGATGAAATTAAGAGAGCTAAAAAAATAGAGATGCAGTGAAAAGAAAGAAAACGAGAGTATACTGAAAATTAAGAATAACAATTGAATTAAGATAGTTAAAACGGCAAATAAAACAAGATTGAGATAATACTACCACCAACACTTAGAGCCATGCCTACCCGTTCGTTCCCTGCTCACTGTACTACTGGAAGCACGGTAATTTTGGTCGTTGTACTTCTGGTTTCGACAAAATGGAACCGTAGTTTTAACACTCCGGAGAGCAACGACCGATCAGAGCACCCCACCACGGTAGTTTTAACACTCCGGAGAGCAGAGGCACAAGGATGGCCGCGCAGCAACAACGAGGACGCAGCGAAAAGCCACCGGCCTACGAGCCCTACGGGGCCCTGGTTGTGAAAAGTCACCCGGCGTCGCTCGTCGGACCGCAGGTTTTGCAGCGGCCACCGGCCCGGCTCATGGCCGCAACCGAGCAACAGCAGCAGCAGAATCCGATGCTTTTGGGGCCGCTGCAAAACCTGCGGGCACGATTGAATGGAATCGAATCAAATCGGTTGAAACAGTGAAACGACTGAAATGTTTCGGAATTTGGCTTGTGACGACCGATTCAATTCGATTCAATCATTTACCTCTTTGCTCCTCTCTCTTATTAATCTTTAGAAATTTAAAAAATTACCTTAAGTTTTCAAATTTCTCAAAGTTATTCCGTTAGACTTGTTGAACTCTTAGTATAAGTAATTTCCGAGTTATTCGAAAAAGCTGTTCTATTAATTTCCGAGTCATAAAAAAGTTCTCTCAAAGTTTCTCAAATTTTTAATATTAATTCATATATTCCAATTTTTTTACTCATTTTTTGATCTAAATCACTTAAAATTTGTCGAACAATTTTATTTCTCATCAGACACCATTTTTAAACTAAAACTAAAACAATTTTATTCCAAGAACAAGGAAGGGAACAGACAGCCAGTGGCCAACCACACATGTTCGCGCCCATCTGCCTACAACGAACGAGCATCAAACCAACATTTGCCTCCACCGTAAAGCTGAAACACTACACGCCGGATCGACTGAGGTCCACTGTTGCCGCAGCGCCGCAGCCGCTACGGCAGCACATGCAGTGCCCCCACAAATTATGCGATTCACGATAAGACCAACCCGTGGTATGATGAATTCAAGTGGATCATGATCATCTAGTCAAGTTTACTAAAGAAATCACCAATAAAAACCAGAAGAGAAATTATGGTACAGGATTGGTTGTCCGATCATAAAACTTCATTTAGTATGTAATGTAGAGTACCAGAAACCCCTTGCTTACTCAAATTTTCATTCAGTTAAATGCCAGGGAGGACACCAGTCAATGGAATGTCCAGCCACGGTTCCAGCTGCAAAGTTTATAATAAAAGAAATCATGAGAAAACCAGAAATTACTGTCATCTACACTGTCCTTTCTTTGATTGATGCTGCTCCGTCAGTTCTTTCCCTGAAACTTAACTTATACCAGCTGCACAATGGAGAAGGAACAAAGATTAGTGAAGCAATTCAGTGCTAAGGTCTTAAGAATTATGACTTCAGAGAAAACAGAAAATAATACTACCATCAGGGCCACGGGTCATGAGAGTAAAAAAGATGTTGTTGAGCTTCTCCATCTTCTTCGCCTCCTGAGCTTGATCTGTCTTAAACTTCAAGCATTGCAGGCATTACACTTCTGTCAGCAAACCACGCATGCTTTATTCCAGTTAAACTCATACTATGACACCAGAATACACTAGTTATACATTAATGGAGAACAGCATGAAAAGTAAATGTCCTGCTACAAACATAATATATGATCTTTCGAACATCCACTATAGTGGGTAAAAAGCACATTTCAACTGAACAGGCAAAAATAGTAGGATTATGTAATTTTTCAAGCAAGTCTTAATAAGCCAAGGACGTTAAAATTGTCATCCACAAAAGACTTTGCTACCAAGAGGCATGGCAAGAAAGGGCCAGTTGTGGCTTTCTCAACTTCAAACGCACAACAATTTCAGTCACATTACCACCATCAACAAAGCCTTATATATGATCCCAATCAAGCTGGGGTAGACCAAACGATTCATGTTTGGGCACGCTCTAAATATATTTAATGAAAGGGGCATTTAAAACCTCGTAACAACCATTTCAAAAAAGTTGAACACTCAACCGATGTATGGACCAGTAAAGGAGCAGATTTAGATCTACCATGTACTAGCTCACACATCGGCGACCTCTGTCCCTCTGATGATAGTTAGAGGAACCGGTTCCATAAGCGGCCGCCGCAGTTTAAATAGAGTTTGCTCTTGGCTTCCGCCTCCTCTCACCTGTTTGGTCGGTCCATCTTCCTCGTTTGGAACATAATATTCTCACATGCAACAATTTCACATGAATTAGCTTAATTTTATAAAAAACATAGAAATTAATTATAAACGGGGCCTCAATCAAAAACGAGTTCGTTCTGATTCACTTTCACTTGTGGTCAGTCCATCTTCTCACACTGATCGTTTTAGGAACTTCAGAACATTAGATTTTTTTCCTGTTTCTTTTCTATGAAGTTGAATTGTTTTTTATAAATTCTATATAGTTTCAATAAAATTCTTGTGTCTACGTCAGATTTGAGGTTAGCTGCCGTTGCAGCATGCAGGTGTGGCAGTACACCTCGTTATCTTCCTCTCACATTCTGACTGCAAGCAATGGTGCCCAGGGTTTCAAAAATCCTTCAAAATCGATTAGTTTTCACGGTTTTAATAAAATCAGTTCGATCGAGTTTAAGTATAAGACCAGTTTTCTGATGAAAAACAAAACTTAACAGTGTAGCAAAACTAAAACCACTAGCCGGCCAGACTCGAACCGATTTTTAAAAGCTGATGGTGCCACGAGTTCTAGAGCTCATGGTGTCCTTCACAAGACTAGACCAACCCCCAGCACTGAAAAACAAACAAGATGGTTGGGCTGGATGCGTGCACGGACTGCGTCGTTGCCTGCGCATGCGGGTCTCCAAAGTCCAAAGTGAATAGGCTGCTGTCGATCTTGGGCCTATGTTTGACGAAATGATGAGTGGGAAACGAACAGGCTTTTTGGACCCCAAAATTTTGCGCTAGATTTTTTTCTTTTTGGAAATGGGAAGTAGTGTTGGCCAAACGGGCCGCCCGACACGGCCCGGCCCAATCACGAATTGGTATGACCCGTTACATTTCGAGCCGGCCCAACACGTCATGCTTAACGGGCCGTGTCTGGATGGCCCACGGGCTTGGGCGGCAGCCCACGGCCCGGCACGAAAATGATTAATATCGTGCCGGGCTGGCCCATTAGCACACCAGCCCAATTAATTTGATGGCCCAATTAGTATATAATCCAATATGAAATGTTGCAAAATATGTGAGAGATGTGTGAATTGAACTCAAGACCTCCAAAAATTGAAGCCACCGCCTTATGTGTGCACCATTTGATATTATTTGATTATATATACATTGAGTATATATTAACTAATTATGATTAAACTTATAATCGTGTCGGACCGGGTCGGGGTGCCGGCCCAAGCATGGCCTGCGCTTTGTGTTGGGCCAGCACAGGCTCGATTAAGTTTGGGCTGAGCCGATTTCACCGTGCCTCGGGCCGGCCCAGCTGGCACGGCCCATTTGGCCAACTATAATGGGAAGTGTGGCCGAACTGTGTCAGTTTGTCACTCACCAGATCTATAGGTGTTTTTGCCCGTTTTGGAGGGAACAGATCGGTAGAAAGCATTGTGGCGCCGAAAAATTTCCAGCCCTGTCCCCTAATGCGCCAAAAAGGACCAAAGACGAGGGCCACGAGAATCTTAAAACATAAACTGCGCTCACAACTGATAGACGACATCAAAAGCGTGCTTTGCCTTTCCTGTTATGAAAAATCCTGCTACTGTAGTATAGCAGAAAGCTCAATTTCTGTGACCGCAAGCTTTGGATGCCCGGCCGGTTTTGTGCCGAGATGCTACACGAGTACGCAGGCATCAGGCCATTCAGGCATCAGACCGCTCCCCGCGCGTATTCGCTCGCTGCAAGCATCATGAAAGGCCGTCCGACGCTCGCGAACGATGCTTTGTTGTGAATTTGTTCCCGCTTTTGCTAGTTGGGCGCGCAGATTAGGAAGTGCGCCCCTAGTTCCGCGACATCCGCGTCCCGGTTAGCGGAGAGGGAGCGAAAATATTCGGAAACAGACTTGTGCCCGCAGCTGATTTCCAGTTACTACTAGCACTGGTTACAGGGCAGCAATTTGTGGGTTTTCACTGGAACTAATGCCACTAACCTTTTAAGGGTCCTTTTGGTTGGGCCAGTTTTAGCTTTTTCTTTTGCAAAAGTCAAAAACGCTTTTGAGAAAACAATTTTTTTTAAGTTTAAAATCAAAAGCAGGTTTGGACTTGTTTTTCCCAGCTGTGAGTGCTGATTTATATATATTATAATTATAATTATACATAATTATATATTACTATAATTACAATTATGTAATATAATTATAATTGTATCATAATAATATAATTATAATTATTTATATCACATAATTATAATAATATATAATTATATTACATAATTACATATAATTATATTTTTATTATAATTATATATTATGTATAGTTGTAATTATACATAATTATATATTACTATATAATTATAATTATATTATATAATTGTAATTAGGTAATATAATTATATATAATTGTAACTATAGTGATATATAGGTATTTATAGTTATAATTATATTATATAATTATAATTATGTGATATAATTATATATAATTATAACTATGTAATATATAATTATAATAAACGTATAATTGTAATTACAGTAATATATATTTACATATTATTACAATTATGTAATATAACTATAGTTATATAATAATTATATAATTATAATCTATATTATATAATATAATATATTATATTTTTAATATATATATAATATTATATATATTATGATTGTATATATTATTATAGTTATGTAATATAACTATAATTATATTATAATTATATAGTTATAATCTATATTGTATATTATATTATATTTATAATATATATAATACTATATATATTATAATTATATATTATTATAGTTATGTAATATAATTATAATTATATAATAATTATAAACTATAATATATATTATATATATTATACTTATATATATTTGTCTTACAGTTCACAATTTTATAGCTGTTTTAAGTTAAACGGCTTTTAACTTTTTCACAGTTCATATTTTATAACAGTTTTACACAGCTCAACGGGAATCCGCGAATTCTGTGCGTATCCATGTGTGCGCGTCGTTACCACAGAAACATGAGGCCAGATTCGCATCTTAGCTCTCAAGAAAGACCACCATCCATCATCAGCAACGAAACGACAGCCTTTTTTATGTGAAAATGATGTACCGCACGATAGTTGCGTTCGGTAACCAAGACCGATACGATCCAAAACCGTGGCTTAGTCAACGATTGATCGGTTTTAACCGCGAGTTACCGCCGAGATTCGGCAGGTAGTCAGGTTCTCCAAAGACACTGGCGCCGGATCAGGATCGTCGGACAGCAGTCGGCCTCAGCAGTCGAGTCCTTCGTCGTCCGATCAGCTGGCACGAATCCGACGGTTCGGCACGGTCTGCTGCTGGTCCGAGCGTAAGGATGCTCCCAGAGTGTTTTATAGTGATTTTTTTATTTCAAAAATACAAAATGACATTCTATTGCTTAAAAATTTATACAACATTTTAACAAGAGTTTCTGAGCGCGTTAATCAATTATTTTTTAATTTTAAACAAAGCGAGTACATATCGACCGTCCAACTGCCACGTAAACTGTTACGTCAGCGAAAATTACCACATGGGTTGTACACGTCACACAAAACTGCTATGTCAGCGAAAACCGCTGTATAAAAACAAAACGGTTTTGAAAGTTGAGAGTCTGAGTATTCCGTTTGAGGAAAGAAAGGCAAACACCTGTATTAGTTGAGTGAGGGCAAATAAAGCTTTTTCAATTGAGGAAAGAAAGCGAATGTATTAGTTGAGTGAGGCAAATAAAGCTTTTTCCTTAATGATATGAGGAGGGGGGAAAGAACAGGCCTTTTGGAGCCTTTGGAGCCTCGTAAGTTTGGAGTACTAACCTGCAACCACCGCAGGTTAAAAACAAGTTTTCTTAAACGGTAAACCGGAGACAGTTGGTCAACCACCATCTAACGTTTAAATGCCGTTTAATTTCGTGTAGACGCTATTTAATTCTATTTAAATGGTGTTTAGGCTTAGATGAGGATAACTGTTTACCGTTTGAACGCCGTTTACACGTCCGTTTAATTTCATTTAGGAAAACATGAAATTATTTTATTTCCAGGTAGTGGGTTAATCAAGAGTTGTGCTAGTGTGGAGTATGAAAATTTTTCGCTACATTTTTCTTTTTGAAAATTGGAAGTGTGGCCAAACTGTGTCACTCACCAGATCTAGTTTTTTGCGCGTTTTGGAGGGAACAGATCGGCACAAAGCATTGTGGCGCCGAAAAATTCCTGCCCTGTCCCCCCAGTTGTGGCGCCAAAAAGGACCGAAGGCGAGGGCCACGAGAATCTAAAAACATAAACTGCACTCACAACTGATAGACGGCAGCAAATGCGTGCTTTGCTTTTCCTGTTCTGAAAAAGCCAGCTACTGCACTACAGCAGAAAGCTCAATTTCTGTGACTGCAAGCTTCGGATGCAAGGCCGGTTTCGTGCCGATCCATCATCATGTAGGCGCGGAGATGCTGCACGAGCACACAGGCATCGTGACGAAGGCCGTCCGATGCTCGCGAAAGATGTTTTGTTGTGAATTTGTTGTTCCCGCTTTTTGCTAGTTGGGCCTCGGCGCGCAGATTAGGAAGTGCGCCCCTAGTTCCGCGACATCCGCGTCCCGGTTAGCGGAGCAGGCGCGAAAATATTCGGAAAGGCTTGTGTGCGCAGCTGATTTCCATATACAACCAGCACTTGTAGGTTCAAAAAAACTAGTACTGGCCACAGGGCAACAATTTGTGCGTTTTCACTAGTATTAGTGCTACTAACCTTTGTAACGGGACTGGTTACTGAATCCGCGAATTCTGTGCGGATCCACGTGTGCGCGTCGCTGCCATAGAAACATGAGGCCAGCATCGCATCTTGGCTCTCAAGAAAGGCCTCCATCCATCATCAGCAATGAAACGACAGCCTTTTTTATGTGAAAATGATGTACCGCACGATAGTTACGTTCGGTAACCAAGACGATAGGATCCAAAACCGTGGCTTATTCAACGATCGATCCGTTTTAACCGCGAGTTACCGCCGAGATTCGGCAGTTACTCCAAAGACACTGGCGCCAGGCCGGCAAAATCTCAAAAAATCTGGCGCTCCGGCATGGTCCATGGAGATGGTCCCGCGCTAATCCGTGACAACTGAAAAAAGCTGCCCTCTGACGCATTTCTCGAGCACCCAGGCCGCGCCCCAGGATGGCGCCAATTCTGATAGGCTTTTCGTCAAACGCTCTGGCGGCGTACCCGCTGGCATTCCGTCGCACAGCATGGACGCAATTCGGGAAATGTCCGTGTATTGGTAAAATAACTTAAAATTGATTATACATTGCAAACGCACGAACAAGGAACCAGTAACAAAAGCATGAACATCATGCATCGTAATCGAGTACTACATGTATTCTCAGTGGTAAACTGGTAATCCACCACGGCGAGCAGATAAGAGTGTATCTCGGTCACGCGCTCAGAAGTCCTCGTCGATGCTAAAGACGTGGTTGGCGGCGTTGCCGCCGTTTAGGCTGCTCATGACGGAGGCCTTCTGGTACTCGCCGACGCGCTTCTCGAAGAAGTTGGTCTTACCCTGCAGGGAGATGAGCTCCATCCAGTCGAACGGATTGGCGACGTTGTACATCTTCTTGTGCCCCAAAGCCATTAGCAGGCGGTCGGCGACGAACTCGACGTACTGGCTCATAAGCACGCCGTTCATGCCGACGAGTGCGCAGGGAAGCGCGTCGCAGACGAACTCGCGCTCGATGTCGACGGCGTCGGCGACGATCTCGCGGACGCGGGACTCGTCCAGCTTGACGCGGAGGAGGTCGTAGAGAAGGCACGCGAAGTCGCAGTGCAGGCCCTCGTCGCGGGAGATGAGCTCGTTGGAGAAGGTGAGGCCTGGCATGAGCCCGCGTTTCTTGAGCCAGAAGATGGCGCAGAACGAGCCCGAGAAGAAGATGCCCTCGACGCAGGCGAACGCGACAAGACGCTCTGCGAAGCGCTCGCCGCCCTCGATCCAGCGCATGGTCCACTCGGCCTTGCGGCGCACGGCGGGGACCGTCTCTATGGCGCGGAAGAGCCGGTCCTTCTCCGCGCCGTCGCGGATGTAGGTCTCCAGCAGCAGCGAGTACATCTCCGAGTGGATGTTCTCAATGGCGATCTGGAAGCCGTAGAACGCGCGCGCCTCGGCGACCTGGACGTCGGACATGAACCGCGACGCCAGGTTCTCGAGCACGATGCCGTCGGACGCGGCGAAGAAGGCGAGAACGTGGGAGATGAAGTGGCGCTCGTCCGCGTTGAGCGCGGCGTCCCAGTGCCGCACGTCGGCGGAGAGGTCCACCTCCTCGGCGGTCCAGAACGAAGCCACGGCCTTCTTGTAGAACTCCCAGATCTGCGGGTACTTGATCGGGAACATGGAGAAGCGGTCGGAGGACTCCGCCAGGAGCGGCTCCTCCGCGTCGCAGGCGGGCACCAGCGTCGGCGCAGCCGGCATCTTCGCGTCACTCCTCAGCGGCGGGGGGGTTGCAGTTTATAGAAGGAGATCGATTGCAGAAAAGATGATGGATTTGTGTGTGCGGAACGGATGCGAGGGGGAAGACGGGGATTTATAGGTGGGATTTGGGAATTTGAGGGGGAAATTTTGAATTGGAATTGGAGTTTCGCGCTGGCTTGCGAGGGAAGGAGGAGGCGCTCGCGGCCTGGCTAGGGGTTGGGGGAGCAGGAGGAACGGACGGATAAGGCGGGCGAGCGCGCCGTGCCCAGGAAGATTGCTCAAAATTTTTCGATTTTGCCTGGTCGCGCTGTTCGTTCGGCAGGGAGCGCCAGAGGCGTTGACAGAGCGACGGGTGGCCGGTGGGGTTGGTTTGGTAAAATGGCCTTGTGCTGATAGTGGGCTGGTTGGTTTTGGGCCTTACTTTTCACTTTGGGCCAGGGGTGTAAAATGAAGTATAGTTTTTTTTTTAAATTGAAGAGGATTTTAAAAACTTTGTTTTTTTAAAAAAAAACTGAATGTATTTAGAGGGTATTCTTACCTTGGACTAATAGATTATTGACTATACAACAATTTTTGTAGACACATTTTCCAATTGCTCCGTTAATCGAAAAAATCATGGCCACGTCGTTACGAAGAGGAAGAAGCATACACTATAGCCATGGATCACACCAATCACCGTCAACTTTAAATAAACAGTTGGCCAATTGGTTTTCAACAGTATAGAAAATTAGCGAGCTAGCCAGTAAAACCGACATGTTTACCATTTTGCTAAGCACTCAGGTTTGATTTTCAATTTAAAATCTGACGTCCCGTGAAACTGAGCCGGACCATTTTCATCAGTTTTCACCGGTTTCACCATTTGAAGGGGGACAAGGAAGAACCACCTAAAACGGCCACATCATCGCAATCAAACCAAATGGTAGTATATTGATCTTAAAATACAGAGATAAAACAAGTCAAAGAAACAAATGATCAATTGTCTCGTCAGAATAAAAACACGTGAACAGAACGCAGTACCGAATCACTGATAAAATCCAACCTATTGATATCTCCTTTATAAACAAGGAAAAGCGTCTGTAATGATAAGCTTAAAAAGAAGATAAAAACGTGGTTAGGATGGGATACCTTGACGAACTCCTTTGTCGGTCTTAATTTTTTTTAGATAATGTGTCAGTCTTAAAAATGGCCCTGTTCAATTATTGAGGTTCGGAACAAATCCTGGACCGTGATACATGTTTGAAAGAAAATGTAAGCGTCTTGAGCTATAAATTACACAGATGATAACATCTACTAGAGCCAAACCAGAAAAAGAGAAGACAAAGGATTCCGTCATCCTAGAAAATGCTTCCTATAGGTTGTCCTACCTATTGTTAGAAAATATTATTATTTTCCGAAAGACATGGCGAGAAAAGACCATCAATTTTTTAGTTTGTACTACTCATCATTTTATCATTTTATAGTGTACTTTCTCTGTTTTTAATTGATGATGCAAGAAGAACATCTTTATATATTAAACACCGTGCATTTTCTCAACTCTCGTTGCGTCACGTCACCTTAAAAAATATTAATCATCGGATTAAAATCTAACAGTAGATATTAAAAAAAAAAATTCTCGGTCAACGTAGGAGCGTGTTTCTACTGGAGGAAAATAGATATGAACGGTCGTGTCATCGTCTTAACTTTTTTATTCTACACGCTCTCTTGTCACAGTTAATTTTGTCTTATTCAATAAAATAAAATAAATAGCATATATTTTTTATATTTTTATTTATTTAAATATAATTTATAATTTTACGTATTTCAAAAATATGAATTGTGATGGTGTCTTTCACTGAACAGGAAGAGTACCAGAAATATGTGATGGTGTCTTCCACTAAACAGGAAGAATA
>BCLH01002074.1:24363-34771 GCA_001602315.1 Zoysia pacifica
TACAATTAAAAACTTTTATATATTATAAAAATGTATATTTAGATAACTTAAATTGTTTTCTCTTCTAAAAATGCTCCTTGATTATTATAAGAACTAACATTCAATTTTTTTCTCGCTTACAACTCCAGTAAAAAAAATAGTAGCTTTAAATGAAATATTTTAATCAAACATTGCCAATATAAATTAGAAATAATTTTAAATTTATTAAGTTACAAAATTAGAAATAATTTGTTTTAAAAATACTTTTTTAAAAGTGTACCAATGCTACTTTTTATTAAATATTTTATAGATCACAAGGGTCAAACTTATACTTTAAAAACTATATCGATATTTTTTTTTTAGTCAGAGTATATGTTTATGTAACTTTATCATTCATGTCAAGACAACTATACTTCTATTTGTTAAATAATAAATTTAAAATATACTACTTCAATTAGAGATGTACAACAAAAACATAAAGAAAACGCAGCAATTGCCGCGCAGATTTTTTAGTGCTCATCTAATTTAATAGGGTACTGACTAATTAAGCAGTTTGACCGGAAATCACCAATAAGAAGCCCAAAATACCATATGGGCTCTTGAATTTGCTGGCAGGTTGTTCACGGGCCTCACGGCTAGGGTTCATATGGGCTATTGGGCTTTTTAAGGTTGAGTTTGAGGGCTCATAATTTTCTCTTTCTGCATTTTTCTTTTTGTGAAATTGAATTATTATGAAATTCCTGCATTCTAAAGAGAGCCTACATATGGACTTACAAGACCACTCGCTAATATAGGCTCTTGAGCAGACCATATGAGTTCTTGGGCTCTTAACGAGTGTTCATGTGCCTCTGCTTTCTGACATTCTGACCCAATTGGTACATGAACAATGCAAATGCTGGAACGCCAGCAGCCGGACGGCAAATTACCTGACACGTAGTTTGGAAAACCGTTTAAACCAATGAAACCACTTAGTAATTTAGAAAAATCGAGCGGTTGCTGTAGCTTTTATACCAAATTCATCCAAAATTTGATTTATGAATTTTGTAGCAGTTTTTTACGGATTTCACTTGTTTTCAATCAAACCGCTCCGCACTGGTTTCTGTGGCTCGGTCTTGACAGGAATTCTGGCACCCATATTTTACAATCTTTTCCCGAGCCGGTCGACTCAAGGAAAAACTTATGAACAAGCACGAGATGCCATGCTCCATTCTTGAACGAAACGGAAACAGTTTCTTGAGTTCCTAGTGCTCCAATACATCACCATATTCCCAACCATATTCAAGCATGCTGCCAAGCTAAGCCATCCATCAAAGACCGTTACAACGTGGGCACGCCGCGCGATTCCACAACAACCGCAGCTACTCACTGATCTGTGCTCTGCTCCGCTCACATGCCGCATTCCAGAATTGATCGTGCGCGTCTTCTGCCCAGAGTTCTAAGCCTTTTCTCACACGGTTAGCTCAGGCAATTCAGTCACTACACCCAACCGTGAATCCCTCTCGCTCTTCCCAGCCCAAACTTGCAGTGAACGCCCATAACTACTGTGATGTCTGCATCGTGCTATAAGAACAAGGCGAATAGCGCAGCCCAAGCCACCGCCATTGACAAAGACAACACAGAGCATTTCGGCACGAACTGACAGATCACAGCAATGGAAGCGCTCGCCGCCGCGATCGTCGCCATCGCCGTTCTTGCGCACGGGACAGTGGCCGGCGCTGCTTCGACACCAGAGACGCCGACGACGTCGAGTAGCAAGGCTCCGGCGATCTACATTTTCGGCGACTCGATGTCGGACGTAGGGAACAACAACTACCTGCTCCTGTCCATCGCCAAGTGCGACTACCCCTGGTACGGCATCGACTACAAGAGCGGCTTCCCCACCGGGAGATTCACCAACGGCAGGACCATCGGAGACATCATGGGTAAGCCGCGCAAGCGCACGTGGAAATCAGCTGTAACTTCTTCTCTGCAAGCGTGGCATGCATTGTGTGTGATGTTGGTATTCGTCGGCACGTGCAGCTGCCAAGTTCGGCGTGCCGCCGCCGCCGCCGTTCCTCTCCCTGTACATGACGGACGACGAGGTCCTCGGCGGCGTCAACTTCGCGTCCGGCGGCGCCGGGCTCCTCAACGAGACGGGCATTTACTTCGTAAGCAACGAATACGATGCTATTTCGCAGTTCTCTGGTCTCTGAAAACGCTTGCTTCAGTAGCCCGTTGAAATAAGTATGGCTTCCCGATTCTTTTTGCAGGTTCAGTACCTGTCGTTCGACAACCAGATATCGTCCTTCGAGCAGATAAAAAACGCGATGATCGCCAAGATCGGCAAGAAGGCGGCCGAGGGGACCGTCAATGGCGCAATCTTCCAAATCGGGCTCGGTAAGGACATACCAGCAATTTGCTGAGCTGATCGCTGCACCATGAGTGAACTATGAACAGCCTGAAACGACGGGTGGCGCTTTGCAGGGAGCAACGACTACGTCAACAACTTCCTGCGGCCGTTCATGGCGGACGGCATTTTCTACACACACGAGGACTTCATCAGCCTCCTCATGGACACCATGGACAGGCAGCTCACGGTAACTAATAAGCTCAGTCGATCCTCCTCCTAATGGGACTAGCCAGCTAATTATTCATGGGAAACTAACTGATGTTGTCGTCGCACCGCAGAGGCTGTACGATCTCGGCGCGCGCCACATCTGGTTCAGCGGGCTGGCTCCGCTCGGCTGCATCCCGTCGCAGCGCGTCCTCTCCGACACCGGCAAGGACTGCCTCGAGGTAGTGAACCAGTACGCCATCGCGTTCAACGCCGCTGCCGCGGAGCTGATCGAGGGGCTGAACGCCAAGCTGCCCGGCGCGCGCATGGTACTCGTCGACACCTACTCCATCGTCATGGACCTCATCGACCACCCATACAAATACGGTAATACCCCCCGCTCCGCCTCTGCTCGTCCTGCGCATGTCGATGTCCGTGCATGAGCCGAACACCGGGTTTGCAGGTTTCAAGACGTCGCACACATCGTGCTGCCACGTGGACACGACGGTGGGCGGCCTGTGCCTTCCGACGGCGCAGCTCTGCTCCGACCGCAAGGAATTCGTGTTCTGGGACGCGTACCACACCTCCGACGCCGCCAACCAGATCATCGCCGACCACCTCTTCGCCGACATGGTCGACTCCGGCGCCGTCCTGCAGGGCAACGGAACGAGCGCTCCCCGCGTCGCCAGTGCGCCGCCGATGCCCACCCGCGTCGCCGGTGCGCCGAGGCGGCCGGCGATTGCCGTTCCGCGCGTCGTCACCAAGCCGAAGCCGGCACGCGTCGTCACCGCGCCCAAGTCGACGAGCGCCGTTCCCCGCGCGGTCACCGCGCCGAAGCCGAACCATGAGGCCGTGGCGCCGCCGCGCAAGCCGTGACCAAGAATGTGACTGATCGACCCTGCCGCGAGGACAACGGCATTGAAACTGAAGCTCCTTTTCGTGCGGAGGCGACTCCGACCCGTGCTCATCCATTAGCCCCCATTGATTCAAACATGTATACATGTGCGTGGTGTTATGCACCTGCGTTTTGATTCGCGAGTTAAACGAATAGAGACGGCGAAAAATTCCCCACAAAATTTTCCCAACCGTTTCATGGTAACGAATTTATTTCCTTTTTTTTGCACCAACAAAAGTCCAGATAAGACGTCTCCATCCAGACCTCATTCGGAAAGGGTGCACCGCCTCTCGAGTCTATATATATATTCCGGTCGCAACAGCAAGAAATCTGCTCCACGCTGGCGTATCGAGAGCGCCGTCGCCGTCGGCGTGCCCTAACTATGGAGGCGATGCGCATGGTCGACGAGGCAATGTACGGCTTCGCCCTCTTCCTTTTGCTAGGGGCGTTGTTGTACCAGATGGTCAGCTGCTGCTGTAAGGAGCTACCTGTCGGGATCACGTACTCCGGGTAGATCGCACTTCAACGGAAAAAAGTAGGAGGTCAGATGCCACAGGTTCCGACCCCTCGGCGACGACCTACGACGGTCATATCTTGGCCGCGCAGGGGCGCGAAAACCTCGGGCTCCGAAAATCGACTCCCGGGAGCGACCTCCAGGAGGTAGATATCGTGTTATGATACATTTACTCTGAGGACCAGCTGCCATCCGTCCCGACGAGACAGGACGAGATTCACCACGGCGACACTCCAGCAGAAAGCTGCAACGGCTGCCAGACACGACGGGACAGCACTGTTGCTGGCACAGTGGCGCCGAACGAACATCACTGTATCCGCCACTGCGCACGACACGACGGGTCGCGACCACGTCTGGACGGAACGAAATGATAGCGACAACGACTGGAGGTCCCTCCTGTCGGCGAGACGGCAGGATCGTGTAGGACCCATTACTTGCAACCCCAGGGCCCTCTCTTATATAAAGGGAGGCCTGAGGAACGATAGACAACGACGGCTGAACACCACCACAAACAACAGCCACAAACACACGAAAGACGAACTCGAGCTCTATCAGAACCTGGGGATCCTTGCACCTTTCCGAGCAAGCACTCTCATTCACCCACATTCTGGATCCTTCCGCGAAGAGAGAATCCCGTCTTGTAACATTACCCTTGAGATAATCTGTCATCTGCACATAGGGTATTACACCGTTCGGATGGCCCGAACCAGATAAAAATTCTCTTTGAGTCTTCTTCAGACCGAGCCCTTCAAAGTCCGAAGGCACATCACCTCCATAATCGTATATTCACTGTGTCGATGGTCAGAACGCCGACACTACCAGATCAGCCACAGGATCAAACAATGCCCTCACCGCCGCCGCCGCCGATCCTGCCGTGCTTCCCGTGTCAGACGAAGAGCGGCGGAGCGACGGGAGAGACGACGGTGTGCGCGATCTGCCTGGACGAGCTCCGCATGGGGCAGCTCTGCAGCGAGGTGCCGGCGTGCCAGCACGTGTTCCACAGGGACTGCATCGCCACGTGGGCGAAGAGCAAGGGCAGCTGCCCGCTCTGCAGAGCTGTGATCGTGAAGGGATCAAACGAAGTAGCGGCTGCTGATGACATGGTCTAGCTAGTCCCAAGATTGATGAACTGTAGGGGGGATATCAATACATCGAATATACCTTTCGCTGTAGTTCTATTCATGACAACAGTTAAATATATTATGCCAATAATTTTTGTAGCCAAAATGACTATGTAATATAGTTATGGTGTCCACTTCTAATCAGTTTGAGGGAATATGATTGGAGAAATAAGCTAAAAATAATGACCAATAGTAGATCTCATACTAGCAAATTTTAAGGTAGACCCTAATCATTGTAGAGAAGCAAATGCAATAGATCTAATGGTAATAGATCTAATGGTAGAATTTAAGATAGACCCTACAATTGTAGATTGTTTATTTGATCCATTAGATCTTAAGGATTAAATTGGTCTTTTACCTTTCAGGAGATAAAAATTCTCTCATAACAATTAATTATTATAGTATTCAATTTGAAAAGCAATTTGTTTATTTCAGATACTAACTCGTGCGTTTGTTTTAGAAATTAACAAATATTCAACTCATTTTTATTTTGAAATATTAACAGCCTGAAGATATTAATTACTACATTATTCACATGAGGTGAGTTCCACTACAATGTTTTGATCATATTTTCTACTCTCTTTGTCTCGTTTTATAAGTCGTTTTAAAACTAGACACGAGAATTAAAAAAATAAAAAAGTGAGATGTTTAGAGAAGGAGGAGAGAGATACAACAAATATATATTGGGAAGAAAAAAAATTGTCTCGAGATGACTTATAATTTAGAAAAACTTAGGCCTCCTTTGAAACGTAGAAATCTTACAGGAATTTCACAGGAATCAGTTCAATTTTACAGAAAAAACGCAGAAAACAAGAAAATTTTCTTTGTTCCAAAGTAGGCCTTAAAAAGCTCAGAATGACTTAAATTAATTTAAAACGGATGGAGTATCAAACAAGCAATCAAATCTTTTTTTTTTGGCAAGCCATGATTTTCTGCATGCAAAATATTTTGTTTTTTCAATTTAATTGAGTGCCGTTAACTTTTCTAGCTGCAACACGCTCCAAATCTGTACATTCCAAAATTTCTGTCAATGTGCATGCTAAACATCTGAGTACTAATTAATTAAGATATTTTTACTCTTCTAAAAATCAGCAGTCCAGATTCCATCGCTGGAAACAGAATCGTCTACAACAAATCCGCAGCACACGACCCAAGAGCGCCCCCAGCCCCCGGCATCCGCACGACCTGAGCGACGACGCACCTGCCGGACTCCTTCCTGTTCTGCTTGCTCGACGCCGTGCCCTTCATCCTGCTCCTGCTCATCTGCTGCCTGCGGTCGTGGGAGGAACGGCCCGAACGCGTGGACTTGGAACATCGGGTCCCGTACGTGGCGCTGGACGAGGACGACGGCACGGCGTCGTCGGAGTCGGAGACGACGCTGGTCTGCGCCATCTGCCTGGAGCCGCTCCGGCGCGGTGCGTCGAGGTGCTGGCGTGCGGGCACGCGTTCCACCTGGACTGCGTCGAGAGGTGGGCGAAGAGCAGCAGCTGCTGCCCGCTGTGCAGAGCCAAGATCGCGCCGGGGTCAGACGAACTCGCCGCCGCCGAGGACATTGTGTAACCTAGAACATATAATGGAACAGATCCTTTGGTCGCGTAAATTAGTTAGTTCGATCTGATCAACTTTTATGTCCGGTATGGATCGGCAGTCGCGTCGAAACAGTCCCTCTGTCTTTGACGGGTCACGCCACGATAGACCCCTCACGTCGTCGTCGTGTTAGTTATAGGCTTAGAGCTACGGAGAATTCTGCGCGGCATTCACTTCACCACTTCCTGAATCCTGATCGAGTCGATCAGGCCACGCCGCGCGGCCGGCAATCCGTTCGGCAAAAGAAGGTAGACGTCGTGACCGGGCCGAATCTAGCGCAGGCCTACGGAGAATTCGGGGCCGGCGGTATGGACGCGAGTTGATTTCTGGGCTCAGTGGCCGATCAAAAGGGCCGTATTGAACGAGGCTCAGGCGGTGTGTTTCGGCTTGGTTGGTTCAGGCTTTCTGTCCGGGTGGAACCAGAGGTGAAAACAAACGGAAGAAAATGAACATCAAATTAAGACCAGTCTAATTTTTTTTATTTTTGAATTAAAATTTAATTAGAATTAAATTAATTTGTGAAAGGATTTACAAGCTGAGCTTTTTATCACCTCTAGATGGAGGATGAAAAAATTTGCATATTTGAGACTTAAAACATTACTTTTTTTTTTATTATTTTGTCTATGTGAGAATAATATATGTAACCATTTATTTTTATAATTTGTGATCAATAAATTTGCGAAGCACATTGTTTTTTGTTTTTAGTGGGCAAAAATTCAAAAGGCTCGCGGAGGATGAGGCGGGAGGCCGCTCTAGGCGACAAATTACTCTCTTCTTGCTCCGCCCAGGTTGAGCAAACGGAGCCGGTCCAATGATGCTCTGTTTTCAGCTCCGTGATACTCCTTCGCAGACAAAAAAAAAAAAAAAAAATCCAAAATCTTGCGCTGGCGTTCACTTCACTTGAGTTCCTGATGAGACTGTACTACATAACGTCGATAGACGCACATATGTATAATGTATTCACAGTACCTGAACCACGGTGGATAAGGAAGCTTTTGTTAGCCAGACGACACAGATGACGAATCACCATCGTCTCCACAATGCATGTTGCCCACTATTTATACGTCCCCGTTAAGCTTCATCTACCTCCAGACAAATGACGTCCTTAAAGTTTCATACTTTCATATACACCACACGACACGACATTTTACTCTGCCTAGAGAAACAAGAGAGTGAAAAAAAAAACAGCAAGATGAGACACTCCGCGTCTTCATAGGAAGCGAGAGTGACGAGACGCCATGGACGCAGCATCGCGCGGCTTCTTCTCCGTCTCCGGCTGGCTGGCCGCAACGAGGAGAGCATGCCGGACTCCGCAGCAGACCAGTCTACTATACTTACTTCATCTCCGCTGCCATCTCTCTGACATGCTCGCGCTGTTGCAACCAGCCTGAGCCACCCGCCCACAGCCACAGGTCGTCTTCTTGTTTCAGGAACGAAGAAGCCATCACGCGATGACCTCGTCCGGCATCGCCACGAACCGCGTCCGCTTCTGCAACACCAAACACACAAAAAACTGCTCAGTTAGATGACCGTCACCAGCAGATCTTCGTTTCAAAATGCACGCGTTCGATCGTCAACATGCAGACGCACGCATCGATCGACGGAGAACGACAGGCCCGAACAAGCAAGCAGGGAAACGCAAGCAAAGGTAAAACGTCTGACAGAAGCCACCGACGGATAGCAATCGCAATCCGCTTTCAAAATGACGAAACGGATAACGAAAGAGCGAATGAACGGTTCACCATGCAAGTGTGTGCCTTTTTTTAATCTTGGGATGGAAAAACTGGTGAGCTAGAAACAGGATTGCCGATCGCGACGAGGTTAATTGCGATAAGGCAGTGCCATCAGCATGATCATACAGCAGCGGTTGTTTTCTGCTACTACGTAGTACTCCAGTAATAAGGCGGTTTAATGGCAGAGGCTGTCGATTTGACTTGCAGCTGCCAAGAACAAATCGGATCAAGTGAACGAACACATCGGTGATGGGGACTTGAAGGGTCTAAACCGAGGAACTTTCTCAGTCGGGTTTTTAACTGAAGGTGGTGACTTTTTTTTTTCAAGCGTTGCAAAACATCTGTTGACGACACTAAAAATCAAGATAAACGTGTTTTGAAGCTTCCATGAGAGGAAAAAAAAGTTAGTATCCGCTACTCTAAATCGTCCACGACTACGACCTTACAGCCGCAGCAGGCCGAGAACAGAGAACTCTCACCGAGCAGGACTATTCAGCGAGAAGAGCGATAAGCAACTGTATTTTCGCCTAGTCACTCCACCACCAATCGCAATCTTGGAAATTCTCCCCTCCCCGTCGCGTACTCGCGTGCCGGCTGCAGCCGCCACACTAGTAAACCACCAACCAACAACAAACCGGTCGCCCTAGATCTGACGGCAGATAAAATCACTGCCCTGCCACGAACGGCATCCAACTGTCATTCAGTCACCGCCATTACTGGAGCACTCGGCAGCAACACGCTTCTCGCTTTTCTTTCCCCTTCACGCGGCGGCCGTCGAATTCGAGCGTGGTGGCTTTTTTTCTTTCACCTTCTCTTCCTCTTTTCCTTTTTCTTTTTCTTTCCGTGAGGTGACCACTTTCCCTCGTGGGATATGTGTAGCACAGCTTGCGCTGTGTTGTGTTGCTCCGAGCACAACCAAAGTTTGCGTTCTAAATTATTATCTGTTCTTATCTAATTACACAGCGCTAGCTCTTGGCTGACCAGATTATCTAAACTATGATGGAGCATGAACCATGGCGCTTCAATTATTTCCAGCTTGTGTGTGTATAACCACGAATTGGAGACCTTGTCGTCCAGCAGCAGGAACCAATGGTGACGTAAATGGAAGGAGGGTACCAGCCAGCCTAACTTATCGTACTACACACGCCCATGGAACGCACCCAAGTTCCAGGTAGACGCCCGACGGGACACGTAAGGCATCCCAAGTGTGCAATCGCTGTGTTTGGGGATCTCGTCCGCCTTCATTTCAACTTGGTTATCCTGTTCCTACTCGTATCATTTAGAAGCTGTCTGCGGTGCACAGGCGACTGCTATTCTAATTATTTGTGCATCATATCAAAGACTTTCAAAATGACAATGAGATATTACGTGCCGATAATACGCAGATTTAATTTTAGTTTTGCCTAGACTTTTAATTCAGGTATTTTAAAGGGTGTCCTGTTTGTCAAATTTAAAGACTTTTTTTTTACTGCAAGATTCGAACAGAAACTCCGGCGAGAAGCTTGAATGGTACTAGCAATAGTTCTGGAAGAACGAAAAGTCTGGGAAAGATCGTAGCCTCGCATTACCTCCTTCCGGCTGGCTTTGACGTCCTCGTACTCCGGCGTGCAGGGCAGCTTGGGCCACCTCTCGGGCGTCCTGGGCGCGGTCCCAGCGCCCGCCGGCATCATGAACCCGGTTCCCCACTCGGGCGTCGCGGAGAACCTCGGGGGCCGCTCGGGCGTCTGCGCGAACGCGCCGGCGTCCCAGTCCGGCGTGGGCACGAACCGCGGGCTGCGTCCGGGCGTCCGCAGGATCCCCCTCTCCGGCGTGGCCGCGCCGCTGCCGGCGTTGGACGAGCAGAGCTGCATGATGCGGGCGGCGGCCTCGGCGCCGTCGCGGCTCTCGCTCATGAGCTTCTCCACCTGCGACTTGGGCAGGCGCATCTTGAGCCGGACGGGACCGCCCTCGGACGCGGTGGACAGCGGCGAGGCCGGCGCCGTGGCGGACGCGGACGCGGACGTCGGGAACGACAGGTCGGAGGTGGACCGGCGCGTGAGCATCAGC
>BCLH01002074.1:34781-58204 GCA_001602315.1 Zoysia pacifica
CACGCGCGGCGCGGCGGGACGGCGGGCCGGGGGAGCGCCACGAGGAAGTAGAGCCGGCCGGGGCGGAGCTGCGCGTCGTGCTCGAGCGGGCGCGCGCGCACGCCGTGCAGCTTGACGTCCTCCGACTCGAGGAGCTGGAACCCCGGGTGGTCGCGCAGCACCGTGCCCGCGAACGCCGGCGGCTTCACGCGGAACGACGTGCCGTCCAGCTGCATCACCTTGGCGCCCTTGCGCCGGCTGCCGATGCTGTTGCCCATTGCCGGACACACGCGATAGCTTGGGTTCGGCAGCGCGCGTTGTTGTATGTGGTGTCTATGGGTAGGGTGTGATAATTTAAAAAGGGGGAGGGAAAAGACCAAGGGAAGAAGGGAGCGTTTGGGAGTCAAAGGTGGCGGTGAGGATTCAGCTCAAGAGTAAATCTTTTTGAAAAGTTAGATGATTTTCTATTATTTGCAGGAGGAATAAGAGATGTTTAGGTTTATGGCACTAGGCACCGTGGCAGGTATAACTTGTTATTCTTTTTAATATTTATGCTTTGCACGTTTGTACTAAGAGATTCATCAAAGTTTATAACGATCGCACAAACCAGCACATAGGGCATGTGTGAAGGGCGCCCTGCCAGGCAGCTCGCTGGCCATGCAGTCTATAGACAGTATACACAACTACACGAAAGAGAATTGATCTACCGCAAAACTACATATTAAGGTCCGACCAAACTACTATGAATTGGTGGCCAAATTGCAAGGGTTTGATCTGTTGCCACTGATTTTGGGATGCATATTATGCATATGCAGAGGGTTTCATTTGTTCCTAATTGACCAGCACCACATAGAGGTCCAATAATTGATGAATTAAGTGTAAAATTGAGAGACATCCAACATAAGAGAAAGGGGGGGGGGGGGGGGGTTAAGTCCTTGTAATATCCCAGCAGCTAGAGAAAATCAAGCAATACATATCAGTACGCTGCTCAAAGCTTGTATATCCCTCTGTAATATTGATTTAATTATTAATAGAAACATCTTTGTCTTCTTGAACACCCAGAAGCTTGCCTTCATACCATACGTGAATATTGTGGCTAAAAAGGTCAATCAAATCTAAAATGAATATATAAGTTAATATTAAATATTCATTCATGACAAGTGCCAGGACGGAGGTAGTAGCTTCCAAGAATTAGTTTCTTTAAAATGGAAGAAAGTCAAAATTAAAGACTTCAACAATGGCTTACCACCACAATACTTGATAATTCTCCCTTCATTTAAAAATTATTATCGTCTGTTAGATCAAATTTAAACTAACTGGTGAAAACAAATTTGCAGAGATAAAAGTATTTGCAACAATTCTACAGGGCTAATAAACTTTTACTACATATTATATTCTATTTCTGAGGTATGCCGACATGAAGATCACAACAATACAAAAGTGCTCATTGCCCCTAACAATCAGTTATGGCAATAAAATCAATACACCTCCCCTCCCAAAGAAAAAAAAAAGAGAAAAACTATCCCATCCAATTTGAGAAAGTGAGGCGATGTAAATGCTCTATTGTAACGATTTACTTTGTGGTGCAACATTAATAATGCGAATAAAAGCAAATATCACAAACATTGGAATTCCATGTCAATCCACCATCAATAAAATTCTTGTGAAGCCATGCATTTTTTTTGTGGAAAATGAGGCATTTAAGCTCTCGCTCGATGTTTCATAATTACATAAGCATGTGTTGCATATGGTTATTCTAGCTGTTATGGCAGTATAGATTCAACATTGTTGCATTGTTTTTTCGAAAATGGATCTTTGTTGCATTGCAATATCGCCGTATGATTACACTGAACAAAATGCCTTTTTTTTGAATGTCAACCCGGGGGGTGGGGATGCTTTTTTTAATTCCAAAGTTGGACCAGATTCAACCCTGCAAAAAGAGTTGAAACCATTTCTGAATTTTTCCATTAAGATTCTATCTTTCAGCGCTGCTGGGTGATATGCAATTGAAGTTTTTCTTTGACGTTCCTTTGGGTATCCAGGTCATACGTAATTAATTTGTTTCCTTTCGACATGCCTTTGAAGTTCACTCATGGAATCAGTGACAGTGATTCAGAAAGTAATTTACGCTTGATAGCCTGATGGGATCGGATGTAAATTAAGAGGAAGGCTTTTCCCGGGCAACAATGACCGCAAAGGCATGGCGAACTGCGTGCTTGGATGAGGATGATTGACGTAGACAAGGGAAATGCAACGCAAGCATGGTTCACCGTCATGGTTGGCCGGCGGTCCGCGGTGAACCACGGAGACAAGAGGCGGAGGTAAAAGACGGAAGCTTCTGTCCATTTTTTCCGTCACCTTCGCTTGGAACGAACTTTAACCTCTCGGAGACGAAAGTGTTTTATAAAGAAAACCTACTAGAAGTTCGATATGTGCATCCGAAAACTTGCATCACAGGCACAGCTTCAGCCGGTAGTCTAGTTCTCCGTACCGATTCAAAGTTTGAAACTGCAGGTGGCGCCGTGATCCCGCCGCACGCGACGCGGACGCTGTCAATGGCGTGGTGATCGGGCGCCGCGCGCGGCGGAGAGACCGTCGGTTCCCTGCTGCCGGGTCGCGTTCTGATCTGATGGGAATGCACGGTGCACCCACGTACTATCTGTAAGCGTGGTTACACCTTTGATTCTTGAGCGGCTGTGAAAGTGAAGCGTGCTCCGGTCGTCTTCGCCTCTTCGGGTGATAAGCTTCTATCAGTCGTGGTGTGTCATGTGTGGTGTGTGCAAGGGAAAGGACATACGTGTAACCAAAGAACAGAGACCAGGTTTTTTTCCCCATAGTGCAAATGAATCATTCTATTGTGCGTCAGACTTACCAGGACACACTGCTACTAGTTGCTTGTAAACGGAATCTTACATTTGCGGCGGTAACGGCCGACACGTTCCTCGATGCAGCACCAACGGTGCCGCGGTTGTCGTAGCCGCATGACCCACACCGGCCGGACACCGGGCGACTTTTTTCCCGGCGGCGGAGCGCGAGCACAACATGCGCGGCCGACGGCGTGCTGATGTCGTTGGTCTTATCCAGCGCGCGCCAGAACAGAACTCTCCGTTCGTCCCTTCGTTCGTTTCGTTCCGCCAGGGAATCTGCGTCGACCGGTCCCGGGTTTCGTTGGCTCTCTCGTCGTTTTCGCCGGTTGCTCTCGCGGAGACGGCTCCTGCTCTGCTGGACGCCGGGGCATCGCATCGCATCGCTTCGTATCGCCGCCGCCGTTAGTCGATTCATGTTCTTCGTAAGGCCCCACTCGATCCGGTTATCGATAAGGCTTCGGTGTTCGCATGTGTTGTGTGTATGCGGCTGCAGATGAAGTTGATGCCGGTGTTGGTGTCCGTGGTCAGGTTCAGGACAGTACGTTCGTTGCTCAGATCTTCTCCCAGGTGTCATGGACGACTTTTTCGAGCCGGGAGTGCGAACGTTCGGCACGTCGCGCCACGCACGAGGTGGCATGAGCACATGTTATGGCGTGGTCAGCCGAGAGGCGGGCCTCGGTAAAAAGACACGGTTGGTGGAGCACGCCGCCGAGATGGCCTCATTTCAGAGTCGCAGCCACGGCGATGGTTTGTCGTCCGGGCCGGCTGCGGCCGGCACGATGGCTTTAATCAGCTCGTACGTCGCGCGCCGGCTCCGGCGCCGGCCGCGGCGGGGTGGGAGTTTTGCCCGGCTAAGTTGAAACAGTTGCCGGCGCGCCCGGACAGATGGTTGGCGCGGCGAGGGGCGCGGCCGAGGGGTTCCTGGAGTCAAAACACTCTGCCCTCCACGTAAGACGTTTGGTCAGCGTGACGGCCGGTTCAAAACAGAGCACGTATTTTCTCGACAGGCGAACGCGATCGATTTCAGGAAAACAAATCACACGCGGGGCCGCAGCACAAGACGTGAGATACGGCGTCGGTGCCATGGACGGACGGCATCGTCTCCGGAACGATACCGATCCGTTTGTGCCTTTCCAGCGCAGCTACCATCTTATTATACTTGTTCATAACTCTCTGCAGTGCCAGCCATACGTGTGGCGCGCTCCTACCCTTGGCCCTATACTGCGTTGACGGCCGTCGACCGGCGTGCCGCGCCGGCCGTCCGGCGTCGCGAGACGGGCGCAGTTCGTTCGGTTTTCTGTCTCCGCCGCGAGACCTCATCATCGTGACGTCGGTCGGAGCGTAACCGCCCAACCATTCCGAGCTTAATTTGCTTACGTCGCGGAAACGTCCACACGTCACAAGTCTACAACGGAATTCGCACGCACACCTAAGTCGCTAATAAGCGAGTCCGCGCCATCTGGCTGGCTCGCTCTCCGCCTGGCAAGACGCACGGAGACGAGCGTGACCGCGCACCGAACCCTGACGCACTCACAACTTCGCTGCCCGGAACGCCGACCAGGAGCTCCAACCTCCTCCACCGACTCCGCGATCTGCTCCGCGCGGAGCTTGGGAAACCAGCTGCGGACACGAGAATCCTCGATCTCTCTCTCGATCAGCACCCCCGTCGATGTCGCGCTCCAGAAGTCCGTTTAACTTGTCAAAGCAGCGCGGCCTGGCGCGGCGATCGGGCGCGGGCGGCCGAAAACGGCTTCGCGGTCCCCCGTGATGCGCGGAGCGAATGGCTCCACGGATTGAGCCTGGTTTGAGAAAACAGACAAGCGCGGCCAGGGTAAACGGCGGGATCATGGATGCACGTGCCCGCCCGCCAAGGATATGCCAAATTCTTCGTGCACGCATTCGCCTCGACGCGTCGTCGTTGCTTAGCACATGATCGTAGAGGAAACGAGGGTCTCTGATTGCTTCCGTGAGAAACCATCGTGACGAGGAGTGCGGACTCCGCACGCTCCATGTGCCCTGATCGGGCCGGAGCCATGTGCGTCGAAATTCGAAGTGAGTTCAACGTAAACAAAAAATTTGCGTTACAAATTTCAGCAGATAAACGTGGCGGTTTTGGTTTCTTGCTCCGAGTGCAGTCTCGTTCGACCGCAGTGAAGTCAACAGCGGAAGCGAAGAGATCAAATATTAAGTCCATAGAGGAACGGACTATTCGTGGTTCATGGATTTGTTTATGTCAACTCTTTAAATAAGCAAATGTGAAGATGCGAGTCTGAGTCATGCTAATTTATTAGGACTCCCTTAAATTCCTTTTAAGACGAGACTGGGTTCTCATTGTTAGGGCACTTCCAATTATGCATTAATAATAGTTTCTATCTCTCTTAATTAGCTTGTCACATCACCATTTCGCTTATGTGGCAAAGAAATTATCGGAGAAAGAGAATGAAGAATGAATAAATCATTTCTACATCAAAATATCACCTCTTCGCTAAAACCAAAGCACTAAAAAAATAAAACATATAGATTGGGATGACTCTACTATTTTCTAGGACACAATTCTCTCTTATAAGTACTAGTCATCTGGTTTTTGTTTACATAACAGTGATGATTTTGTGTAATTATTATTTGAAGGGCAGATGATTTGGTATTATAATTGCTATTACTCAATAGAAGAAACGTTCATGAGGATTGCGAAAGAAGCTGTTAATTAATTTGCAGTACAATTTGGGATTAATCAACTCCGGGATGTTGCATGAATCAACAATTACATTTGAGGGTTCGAATCTAACGAAAAAGAGAACATATTCCTACACCATCAGACTGGAACATTTGACAGTAAAACGTGCGGATCTCATGTGCTTGATTTGTCATCTTGTCTAATCTTATCCTTGGATCGATTATTCGAGGCATCTCAGTTTGATAGTGCATGATAGCCTGCAAACACCTCCGTACATGTTTTTTTTGGGCAAGACTGCAACCACGGAAGCATAGTAACTTTGCATTAATCTTGTTGACGTCGAATGGATCCCAGGCTAACACACCGCTCGCACGTTCATGTGTGGGAACATCGACGCTTCTTCAATGTCGGGTTTAGACAGCATCTAGAAAATCCCGCCTCGAAAGAGACCCGTCGGAGAAGGATCGTTCTAAGGTTGATCCGGGCTCAGTCAGATCCAGCCGGATCGCCTTCAAATGTCATCGAGACAAAAAAAATAACAGTACGAGGATCGAGTAAAGAGATTAGGATTTGGAGAAGAACGAAATGAAAGACAAATTATTTTGATCGATTGGGATGATCTTCAACCGGCTATGAGCCTCTGTTTTATAAAGAAAGAATTGTCTTATTTCGCAGGGTAACTAATCCCACGAGTTAAGAAAGAAATTAAAATCAATCTGCTGAAAACTTTTCTAAATCAGCATTACCGAAGTCTCTGGTAAAGTGCCGAACCCTCTGGTGACCGGAGTCTCTGGTAAGATGTCGAAGGTTTCGTCGTGTAATTCTGGTAACCCGAGAGGGTACACCAGATACTTCGGCAACGTGTCGGACACTTCGATGGGCAAACTGTTCGAACCCGAGAGGGCTCACTAGACCCTCTGACGGGTTGACGGACACTCCGGTGAGCCAAGTACCCAAACTTGAGAGGGCTCACCGGACACTCCGGCAACGTACCGGATACTCCGGTGGCCCTGTGATTTTTGGGTGTCAACGTATGCCCCCTGTTTTTTGGTGAAGTTACTATACTATAAAACATTTAAGCACCTAAAAAACCTTTAAGAGCGATGGTTTTCTTGACTCATCGGTCATTGTATTCAACTTTGACAATGATGTTCTTCACATCGTTCACTTTTCTCTTACACTTCTTGCCGTACACTTGAATGATACTTTTTCAAGTATCAGCCGTTAAAGGCCTTTGGTAATGATTCTCCGTGAATATCTTCTAACTTGTATACGTTTTCGGTGATGACTTTTACTATTCGGTATGACTCTTCTCAACTAGGAGACTATTTTTCGAACTTGTTGCTTTTTGAGCTTATGAGCAGAATAGTTTTCCAAACCAATTTGCCCACCTAAAAAGTTTTGACTTTCACCTTGTTATTGTAGGCTCTAGCAACTCTAGCCTTGTCTTTCTCAATTTCTTTCAAGGCATTTAAACATTTATCGGTGACTTTATTGATATTGTCTAGCATTAGAGTTCTATACTCATCGATTGATAAATCATTTTATTTGGCTAACCTTAGAGCTCCTAAATTTACCTCGACAGGTAAAACAACCTTTTGTCTATACATGCGTTACCTTAGTTGCCCCATGCCTAGATATCTGATGAGTCCACAATGCATCTGATAAGACTTCATGTTATCTTTTGGGATTGTCTTCTATCTTTTTCTTAATAAGTTTAATCAACGTTTTGTTCCTAGACTTGGTCTAACCATTGTCCTGAGCATAATTAGAGATGAATTAAGTATCCTAATTTCGTAGGATTCAGCAAACTTTTTAACATGACTGGACGTAAAGAAAGTACCCTGATCGGTAGTTAAAGTTTGAGGTATGCCGAATCTATGAATAATGTGCCCGGTAAGGAACTCAATTACCTCTTTGTGCGCCATGTTCTTGAGAGCCACCGCTTCGGTCTATTTGGTGAAGTAATCCGTCGCAACCAACACAAAACGATGTCCCTTTGAAGATGGACGTTGTATTTGTTCTATGAAGTCCAATCCATATCCTCGAAATGGTCATGGTTTTATGATAGGGTTCATCATGGCTGCAGGTGCCAATTGAATGTTTTCAAAGCGGTTTGACGTGTTAGTGTCCGAACGGTCTAATTCCAACACCTCAAGCATCGGTTTCTAATTGACTGAAAATTTACTTTTACTAACATTGTAAGCCGATGCTTGTTGAGCCAACTCATTGGCTTCACTATTTTCTAGCCTAGGCATATGATGTATGTTGAATTCATCCATCTTTCTAATGATGTCTAAGCACTTATCTAAGATGGCATTTAATGATTCATCTAAGTATTGAAAATTTTCAAAAATTTGTTGCTCTGCTAACAATGAATCACCGAAAGCCTCTACATGCTTAACCTCATAAACTCCAACATCTCTAAACCGAACAACAATGCTTCATATTCGGCTTGACTATTAGTGCAATCATACTCTAATCGGTTTGAGAATTCAAAGTGTACATCATGAAGAGATACTAAAACCACACCAACACATTGACCCTCTTTACAAACCAATCCATCAAAATATAACTTTCAATGGGTAAAAGTAACATAAGCCACATCTAGATCATGTTCTAAATCAATCCGACATTCAACAATAAAATTAGCCACAATTTGGCCTTTTATGAATTTCAACGATTCATAAGCCAAATCATATTCAATCAATACATAAGCCTATTTACCAAGCCTACCACTAGAAATCCGTCTATGCAACATATGTTTAATAACATCGGTTTGACAAGTAACCACACAACTGCTAGATAGCAAATAATGTCTCAACTTGATGCAAGCATGATACAAATAAAAGCATAGTTTTCGATGAGAGTGTACCTCATTTTCGCATCTACTAACCGTTAGCTCACATAGGTGATCACGTACTCCTTTTCTTCGGCTTCTTGTGTCAAAACAGCACCAACCACATCATCTTCCGTCGCTACGTAGAGACGGAAAGGGACTCCTCCCTTAAGCGCCCTAAGCATCGATGGCGAAGACAAGTACTCTTTGATCTTCTCAGAAGCTTCTTGCTGTTTTGCCCCCAAGTAAATTCGACTTCATTCTTTAGCCGAAGAATAGGAGTAAATGCATTAATCTTTCTCGACAAGTTAGAAATGAATCATCTTAAGTAATTCAATTTTTCTAAGAAGCTTTGCAACTCTCTTTTACATGTAGGCGCTTGTACGTTTCTAATTGCTTCTATCTTTTTAGGATATACCTCTATGCCCTTTTTCATGAATTATAAAGCCTAAAAACTTTTCAATCGATACACTAAAAACACATTTGAGCGGATTTATTTTCAAACCAAAATGACGCATTCGGTCTAAGGCAAGTTGTAAATCGGCCAAGTGAGAATCCAAAGCGATCGATTTGATCACCACATCATCTATGTAAACCTCCATAATTACGCCAAGCAAATCATAAAAGATAAAGTTTATGGCTCTTTGATATGTGGCATCCACATTCTTTAACCCAAAAGTTATGACAACCCACTCAAACAATCCTATAAAACTAAGACATATAAAAGTAGTTTTAGACATATCCTCTTCGGCCATGAAGATTTGGTTATATCCCACATTACTATCAAGAAAGAAAATAACTCTATGACCGAAAGCATTGTTAATCAACATATCGGCTATGCGCATAGGATACTCATCTTTAAGAGCGACTCTATTCAAATTTCTAAAGTCAATGCAAACTCTAATCTTACCGGTATTCTTCTTTTCCATCGGCACAATGTTAGATATCCACTCTGCATACCTGCAAGGTCTTATGAATTTCGCATCAAGTAATCAGTTAATTTTTTTTTTAATTCAATCATGCATACTCGGGTTAAACCTCCTCATCGGTTGCTTAAAAGGTCTAAAACCAGATTTTATTGGAAGCCGATGCTCAACTAGCTCACGGCTCAACCCGGGCATTTTATTATAAAACCATGCAAAATAGTCTACATATTTTTTTAGTAAACTGATTAACTTCACTTTATAATCGGCTTTTAGATTTTTATTTATATAAGTTGGTCTCGGATTATCATCGCTGCTAAGGTTCACTTACTTAAGAAGATCGACCGATGTGAATCTTTGTCCTAACTTATTCATATCTTTTATTTCTTCGATAGCTTTGCACATATCGTTCGTAGTGCACCGACAGTGTTTCACTCTCTTTTGCAACCAATCAAGATTAGAATCCATTAAATTATATTATATGGTTGAGCCGATTCTCCATCGGCTTTACATTGACCCGTACAAAACCATCTCTAGTCACGCTAAGAAAATCATAATCTGTTAAGTTTAAACCGGTCAAGCACTTGACGGTGTCATACGACAAAGAAGATGATTCGGCCATAGCAACACAAACCGATGCATCCGCATGAACAACCTCTTTATCATCACTAATCCATTATATCAAAAATTTGTGTAAGACAGAAGGAACGCATCTATTGGCATGAATCCAATCACGCTCTAAGATCAAGTTATAACTACCACGCACATCGATAACAAAGAAAGCGGTAGCCATGGTCTTGCTTCCAACGGTAAGTTTCATAGAAGCGACCCTCATAGCCTCGATAGAGTCTCCTCGCACACCGTTCAAAATCATGTTCTTTCGGATGAGCTCGTTATCGGCCTTACCTAGCTTCTTCAACAAAGAATATGGCATTAGATTAACAATAGCACCGTCATCTACAAGCATGAGAGAAATTGGTGAGCCATTAATATGACCTCTCACATAGAGAGGTTTTAAATGGTTCTCTGATTCCTCGTTCTTTTCGAAGATAGCACTTTTTGACCTAAAGTCGAATTGTGCCATGACTTTTTCTTCCTTTATAAGCAAATAATCAGAAAGGGATAAGCAAATGGTATTAATGTCCATACCTTCTCGAGGCGGTGTAGGCTTGTAGTCCAAGAGATCGTCGTCGAACTCAGACATATTGACGTCTCTCGTATGCGAGGGCGCTATGGAGTCCTCTTTTAAGACGGCGTCGACTTAATCAAATGGCTTCGGAGTAGCCTCCACTTTCTTCGTCACCGGTGGAGTAGGGGCCTCGAGCTCCTTAACCCTCCACTGCTTACCTTGAGGACCATCGGCTTGATCTCATTGAAGACCTCATCCTTCTTTTTTTCGCCTCCTCTTCTTGCATCTTTCGGTGCAACCTTTGGAGCTTTCTCTTTTGAGTGTGGGTCAAATCAGGTGGATATCACCTCGGTTGCGTATACTTGGAGGAGCTCTTGCTGCTAGCTTCATGGTCGTGGGAGGCCTTTTCAATCAGATCATCCAAAGTAATCAGCCCCGTGAAGACTCCTCCGATTTTGACATCGGTTGTGCCGATTTTCATCACACCTCCGGATACACTCTCTTGATGAACAATAGTGGAGGAAGCAGGTTCGTTACCTTGCTTCGGGCGCCACTCTTACTTAGGCGTGGTGGTAGAGCTCCCTCCTTGAACCTTGATCGGTCGAGAATCCGTTCGATCCGAAATAGGGTTAGAGTGCCTTGTGAAGATATCTCCTCTCGATCCGTTTCACCTCGGATGAAATGACGGGTATGGCATCAGTGGAACGGGCCTTGGTGGCATAGACATCGGTGACACGGGCATCCACGGTCCCATGTATGGATGCCACACCGAGAACGGTGGGCAATGCATAGGATGGAACCACGACGGCGGCACTCCGAAGCCATGTGAAGAAAAAGGAGGAGGAGGCCCGTGCACATTCACGGTTGGCCTCATCTCCTTCCTAGGTGGGCTGCCTCCCCTAGGTGGTGATCTTGATCGCTTCATAGACCGATTATTCGAATCGTTTTTTGATTCTTGTACGTAGCCATGAGCCGGTCGAAGGGGCTTTTAGGCCCCATCTTTTGATCCATGGCTTTGCTTTGATTCACTGTCCACTTGCTCACCTTAGGATTCTTCGGCTTTATCATCTTAGGCTGTGGAGCTTGCCCTCGGGTCTAGAGCCTTGGATGGTGACTTTTAGAGAGTCTTCACCATTGGATTATTTCTCGAGCACCACCTTCCTAGAGGCACCCTTCTCACTTGGAGAAACAGACATCTCATCTCCGATGATCATGTTATTCTCTTTGGTTGTATCGGCTTTATGAGACCGAATCAATACTTTGGGGTTGAGCTCTAGAGTGTTGACGGAGAAAGGATGCTTGTCGATCTGCATCTCCTTAAGACTCTATCGTCTCTCATTAAAGGCTGATTGGACCTGTCGACGGAAAATATTGCAATCATTAGTACCATGAGTATAAGAGTTATGCCATTTACAATATGTCCTAAGCCTAATCTCATCCGTCAAAGGTAAAGTATATGCGATCTTAATGTATCTACCTTTGTACAGCTCATCAAATATTTTATCAAATTTGGCTACATCAAAAGTGTATTTCACATCGTCTTTCTGATTCTTATGAACCGGTTTAAGTGAATCACAAGCGAATGATTTGGCCTTAGATGACTAAACCAACTCGACAGCCAAAATGTCATTAGAATCATCATCGGAGCTATCTGAATCACATTTCATGACATGCACGCTACGGCGGGTCTTGTAGTCATATTTTATTTCTTTGCTTCGCTTAAGCCGAAGCCCTTTTTTGGAGGTGGGTGAGTGTAAAAAAATTATATCCCTCTAATTTTCTCTAAAATAAGACCGTAAACCATTAAAAGCTAGGTCGGTTAAGTTTTTTTTTCAAAAATTGTTAAATTAAAGCATCGGTTATTAGTATCTCTAAACCGTCGAAGATAGTAAACGATAGGCTCCTCTTTCCCTTGCCGAACCAATGTCAAGTGTGACAACTTCAATTTGTTGTCTCCGAAGTAAAAAATGATTATGAAATTTACGCTCTAACGACTCCCATGTGAAAATGAAGCCCGGAGACAATGATGAAAAGCAAGAGAAAGCGGTTCCAGTTAGTGATAAAGAAAACAACCGTACTTTTAAAGCTTCACTAAAACCTGTTTCTCCTAGTTGTGCTACGTATTGACCAACGTGTTCCGAAGTTGTTTCGCTATCTTCGCCATTGAATTTGACGAGGTCGGGAACACATCATCCAACGGGATATAGGACCGAATCAAATTATGCGAGGTACGATTTTTGATAAATCCGGTCCTTTCCCTTGAGGTCTACCCCTAGCGTCTCACAAAATTATTTGTTTAAGTCCTCCTTAGTGCGAGCCATACACTCCTCTATGTTTGCTATGGGTGACCTATTGGATGTGCCCGGTGGTGAGGGATGTGTGCTCATTTTTATAGTGCTAAATAATTCATTAGGAATGGGGCCATGAGGGGTACCAGTACCGCTTGGTGAAATATGTTGTGTGTTATATGTGACAGTATGGTAAGGAGGAACAAATGTAGCAATTCATTCAATCGGCTTGTAGCCAGATTAGGGATGCTAGTAATTGCCTCTACTCTAGCAGGAGACACTACCAAAGTGTTAGTTTGCACATAAGAGAAAAAACTAGATTGTCCACTAAACAAGTTCAACGGCATACATACGGAGGTTATTCTATACTAGAAGTAGTGGGCGCCGATGTACTAGTAGGAGGACCTACATGCGCAACATGAGATGATGATGCAATACTAACATTCTTAGACTTAGACATATTCTCTTGAATCATATATTGCATATCGCTCGTTAAAATCTTTTTTATGTCGGCAAAGTAATATAGAAAGTCTTCAAAAGTAACGGGAGGGTGCAAAGATGTTCTTACATTGACAGCACCCATGACCGCGTCGTCGTCGACGGCCAGAAAAACAGGCTCCTTCGCTTGAGAGATCGCGCCTTAACGGTCTTCCTTGAAACATGCCAAGTACTCCTGCTCCTCGCGTGTCTTGCGCGCCTCTTCGGAAGCCCTCCGGCGTTTTAAGAACGCCTTGCGCGCCTCCTCGAGCAACTTCTCTAAGGATGGCATGACGATGTTCGTCGTGGAGATCTCGGAGGTCATGATAAAAATAATGATTTGGTTTGTGCAACCGAAATCACTCATCCCCAGCAGAGTCGCTAAAAAATATGTTGACGCCGAAATGTATTTCAGGCCAACACAACGCTTGCACGTCTGTGTGCGGGAATGTCGACGTTTTTTTCAACGTCAGATTTGAGCAGCACCTAGAAAATCTCACCTAAGAAGAGACCCCGTCGGAGGAGGATTGTCCTAAAGTTGATCCGGACTCGGTCAGGCCAGCCAGATCGACTTCAAACGTCACCGAAATGAAGGAAAAACAACACAAAAGTCGAGTAAAGGGATTAGGGTTTGAAGAAGAACGAAATGTAAAAGTAAATTGTTTTGATCGATTAGGATGATCTTTAACCAGTCATGTGCCTCTGTTTTATAGAGAAGGGATGGTCTTATCTCGCAGAGCAACTAATCTCACGAGTTAAGAAAAAAATTAGAATTAATCTGTTAAAAAAATTTCTAAATCAGCATTACTGGAGTCTTCGGTAAAGTGCCGGACACTCCGGTGATCGGAGTCTCCGGTAAGATGGCAGAGGTTCTATCGTGTAATTTCGGAAACCCGAGAGGGCTCACGGGATACTCCGGTAATGTGCCGAACACTTCGGTGGGCTAAATGTCCGAACTCGAGAGGGCTCACCAGAACCTTCGATAGCGTGCCAGACACTCCGGTGAGTCAAGTGCCTGAATCCGAGAGGGCTCACCGGACATTCTGGCAACGTGCCGGATACTCCAGTGGGCTAAGTACCCGAACTCGAGAGGGCTCATCGGACACTCCGATAGGCTAAATATCCGAACCCGAGAGGACTCACTGGATACTTCGGTAACGTACCGGATACTCTGATGACCCTGTGATTTTTGGGTGTCAACAAATCATTATTAATGTTTTGCGTAGTACTCGTATATGGAAGCACATTTCAGCAAGCAAACATATCCATTTCGCATTCTCTTCCAAGTAATGTAAGACGAGCGCAATGGAATCAAGTTTACAAGAAGAAATTAAGCTCGAGGAATCAAGTTGTTTTGGAAGCGTACGTATCTATTATAGTCGCATAAAGAACTCCAAGTTACACCATGCGTCCATGCGGATCAGATCAGTAACTTGCAAGGCCGCCTTTCATTTGTTTTCTAAAACAAGTCTTAAACTTCTTATTAGTACTAGCACTTTTGGTTTGTTCACATATAGCAATCATGACTTAAACCAGCATTAGAAATAGGTAAAGTGAACATAATCTATGACTGGAATTTTGGCCTGCTTATTGGGTAGGAGCTAGTACAATTCGTCCTGCGTCATCGAGGTTACTATGGATGACTAACAATATCATTCTCTTCTTAAATTATTATCGTTAAAACAATAAATTATTGTTCTAGTAATAGAAATTAAAAATCAGAGGGAGTATTTGTTAAACAATAAATCTAATTCATTTTAACTAAAATTAGTGTCCTTACGACCATAATTTGAAAAAGAGGGAGCATTTGTTACTGTCAATAAATCAGTGAGGGTTTGGCCTAACCCCAAGCTTTCTTATTCCGGCCGTGTGTACATCTCCTTGGATCCTTGCGGCGCAGCAACCAGCACTTGCCTACGGTTCCGGTAGGTCGCCGGTGAGGTCAGTTTTCTTGAAATGGGCGAGGTGAACATGGACGAGTCAAACAGCCGGTTCCGTGCGATTGAGACGATCGAGATCACTGGTCAATTTCTTGAGTCGGAGTGGGAACGCTCCGTGGGATTGAAGGACGGGATTAGGAGTACGGTTGTGTTGAACGGGTCCTTTGATTCGTTGCCCCCGGAGTAATAATGAATGCAGCTGAGATGGGGATCCTGACGAGGTGTTGAAGTTCACAGCACAAGAGTGGACGAATTGCTGTGACCCAGCAGCTTGTGTACGAGTAAGTTCTATAGGATTGAAAACTGTTGTAAACCGTCGCTTTCGTTAGACCTCCTAGCATTAGGCATCTATCTTTTCGGGGTTTGTACGTTTGCCTCTGGGTTCTACGCAGCATGGACCCCGTGTTTGTAATGATTTGGCACCATGCATGAGAGCCTGTTCTCAATCATATGAAACATTGCGGATTCTAGAAGCGCGCGGGGCAAATCTGAAAAAGTGATACGAGTATTCGTGAAGCGATCAGAGTACTATTTGACACCAATAGGCCGTCTCAGCGACAGGCTCATCGGTAGATGCTCCACCAACCGAGGGTTTAAACCCCTTAACTAGTCTGTCTCAAGCTCGATCCAACGCTCACGAGCTGCCAAGGGATCAGGGACCGTTGTCTTCACCCCATCCTGTCTGCTGCACAAAGGGACACGGAAGATCTGCCACCTTCCAAGCTCCAACCGTATCAAGTGGCGTCCCGAGAATTTTCTTCTACTACAGTACCTGTTTTGTCTGGTATACTGGAAATTTGACGCCGTCGCGTCCGTAGAAAATGAAAAAGGATACGGGAAGACCCGCGTCCCTCTGATTTTCCCGCACACATGCGCACTGATGATACGACTGACGGTGCGACGCGCCAAATAATCTTTGAGAGCCTTTGGTGCGATTTGCTCGTCGGTTTGCTCCATGTTCAACGCGAAATGAAACTGGGAGAACAGGAGCCCGGAACTCGTGGCTTTTGGTGGAGGTCTTACTCTTCACCCAACAAAGTCCGCCAGCAACGGCGCGACCGGACGCGTACGGTCGCCGGAGACCGGTTCAACTCGGCGGAAGGCAAGCACGAGGGCAGAGAAAACACTGTCAACTAGGGCTACTTCTACTTCCGTGCTGCGTGCATGGCGTCAGGTTCACGTCATTACTGGATCAGTCGCCGCGCCGCTGCTGCAGAGAAGAAAGACACGAGAGGAGGAAAAGGCTGGGCACAAACGGCGGCGAGCAGGACGGCTCGTCATTGGGCAGTAGAAAGGCGCGGTCGATCGGCCGGAATTCCGCACGCCGATGTTTCCTATGGTTCTCGCGAGAGCCGGAAGCGATTGGGAAGTTGCAGGAGAGAAGATGGAAAAGGTGGATTATTGGTGAGTGGCGCGAGAGCGCGTTTGGGCCACAGGTGAATGGTGATAGCGGCCGAAAGTTTCGGGCCTGTGATTTGTGGTTGTTAGTCGTCGTGTAGTCGTATGCTTCCTAATTCCCCACGCTTCAAACCGGAGCACGATCAGGTGCCTTAACTTTTTCTAATTTTATGTACAACTTCTCAGAACATTTTCCCATTTTTGACCGCACTGACTTACGCGTCTGGAATTTATTCAGAACTCCAAGCACTACCGGTAGTTGTTGATCAGGGGTTCAGATTTCTGTTTACATCAAGTCTGAAATCAAACATGTGAGACCAGCACAGAGATTGCTACCCGGTAACCATCGCGCATTTTCTACGCTGAACTTTGGCTCGATATCACCACCCACCATCTCCCCCGATCAGGTTTCATAACATCCTCCATTGCCACATGGCAGATCCGCCCGCATCACGCATTGACAAACCCAGATGCAACAATTCTGGCGTCTTGCGAGCGCATCGGTCGGTCTCTCTGATGGAGAAATCTCGGACCGCATATTTGCAGCGTTGTTTGTTTTCTCCCCGCTTCATTTTCCAAACAGGACGCTGCGCAGTTTGACCAGCGAGGAGACCTGGTAAGTTTCCTTTGCCATCTCACGGTTTCGTCAGCACGAGTCAGCGTGGTGTGTGAACGCATGATCGAAGCAGTCAAAACGTTGGAACAGGTTTCGTCAAGGAACAACAAACGTGCACGGACAGACGGACCCCATGTTATTTAAATCTGCTTGCTACCGTTCCTTTCATTTGGTAGTTATTTTCACGTACTAACACGCTCCGGCCAGGCGCACTCATTCTCAGGAGATTTGGAGGATCCTGAAACAATGAGCGATTACCACAAAGATAGTGTTGTAGTGCAACTTTCGCGACCGGATCAATATAGTTTAGTCATCGAGTCCAAGCGAGTACTTCTATAGTGGTGTCAAAGCATTAGGCAAGAAAAGGGCAATGATGCAATTCTATATATATAAAGATCAAAAGCGGCAGCGAAAGGTCTCCGTTTCTTCAGGAAAAGCAGCGCGGCATGCTGGTAAAGAGTCTTGACGATTTCAAAGAGGCGCCGGAATTGGATCGATCAGGCAGTAACCCTCAAGTGGGTAAGTAAGTTTCATGTGGAGTCATTGCAATTCTGAGGCAGGCAGGCACCGTAAAAGAAGCCGCAAAGAAGTCTGGATGTAGCCAAAATGAAACAGGACGGTGAAACATTCCATGGTCGATATGCACCAGAGCCAACGTTCTCTTTGTTGTGGCGTCCACTGAATCGTGACCTGAAATAGGAAACGATGACAACTGATTTACCAGGGAAGTGCATTCACGATACTGCCTCGCTGTGTCAAACTAGTTTATACTCCATCCCTTTTTAAATTGTGGCCGCCGCTAATTTTTATCATACTATTCGTTTTATTTAAAAAAGTTTGATAAATATTATATAATCATAAAAGTTATTTGAACCACAATTTATAAATTTAGACATATGAATTAATTTTTAAATAAAATAAATAGTTATAGTTGATATTAGAAGTCAACAACAACAATTTCACGCGTTCTCTAGAGGGAAAACCAAGATATCAGTTTTTAACAATCAAAATGATTCCATCAGAGAAAATAGTTCAGTGTAGTATAAAAGGCCCTGACCCTTTTTCCATCAAGATGGAAGATTTTCAGTATCCTCTTATCTGTGTATCAAACTATTCCTATCTTCCATCTTGGTTTGCTGCAAACTGTTCGACGATGACTCCTTGAAACAATGTAGCGGAAACCTCAGATGCCCAATCTTGCACAGCAGTAGTAGGCCCACATACATGGTCCAATTTTAAGGTAGGTTCCTTTCCTTGTTCCGCCCATATAGGCCCAGTACACTATAAGTTGGCCTATCTCATGGGAGGCGTCAACCCATTTACGCTTATATCTTTGTACAGAGTAATCACGGTTCACAAGAATCTAGGCCACTTCGTGTAGTGGTGGTCAGACGGCTTGCTTAGTGGGTCCAAAGCATAAAAAATATCGATCCAGCCAAAAACGTGTCTGTGCCGGTTTGACACGGTCAACGGGCTGGGTTTGAGCTAAACGCTTAGCCTAATGGACAACACGGTCATCTAATACTATGATGTGATTCGGTGGTAATTTGAGTGCTTCATTTACCTTCAGTTATAAGTTCAACTCCTAATTCTCACACTATTATGTACTGTATCATTTAGCATTGGATTTATCTAATTAGACCGGAGTAATAAATGAGCTGTTGTGCTTAGGGTCTGTTTGAACCCGGTCGACTAATTATTAGTCCGAACTAATAATTAATTGACTAATTGTTAATTTATTGTTTGTTTGGAGGAAAGACTAATTGTTCGTCTATCTTTCAATAAAATCTCTCTTTTGCCTCTGATATTAGTCCGCATATGTTTAGATCTATAACTAAATATTAGACCGCTAGTGAGAAAAAACCAAATCAGCTGACACTGTGTCTCCCCTGCAATAGCACAGGTCGTCACGGAGGGGTGTGGGGGGGGGGGGGGCGCGTTCACACGGGTGAACGAACAGTGTGGAGGCTCCATCAGAGCTCCGGGGCCATGAAAGACTGCTAGTTGTATTTTCTGTTATGTATTTAAATTTTATGCAATACTATCACGAAAAGTATTGATTCTAAGTTTTTTTTAACGCGGGTGACGGGCTTGGGTAGAGAAGAACGATGGTTGAAGATCATATAGACATGGTGATTTCGAGTTTTTTTGTTGAGACGCTTTGATTCGGAGTTGGAAAAAAAAAAGACCTATTTCTGAATTGGAATCTGGATAAAAAATAAAAGTATTTTAGATTTTATTTTTTAATTACAAATTGTTAGTCTCTTTGAACGGATTGATAGAAAACCGTTAATTCATGGATAGAAAATAACTAGTTCCCATGTTAATCCACCCATTTAGAAACAAAAGTATTAATTTTTAATTAGCAAATAATTAGTCTCTATCCAAACAGGGTCTTAGTAGGTAGGCCCAGCACAAATACAGAGCCTTAGGCCAGGGACCTAGGGTGGCACGTTTGACCATCGTTAACTGTGTGACACATCTGGGCAGTATAAGGGAAGGACTGTCGTTAACAATGGGCAGAGTTAATGGTTTGACTGGTTTTCCCTCATTTCACTGGTTTCAAAAATGGTTTGATCGGTTATTTTTTTTTAAAATTTTATACCAAAAACTAATTGTCCAATCAAACTGTACCGAAACAATTTCACCGAAATCGTGAACACTGAACCAATTTTGGTAACCTTGCTGCAAACTCGCCTATCCTTTCTGATGAGTTTTTCATCTTTGGCCTTCTGTTGTGTTTGCCGATTAGTGTCAGTATTTCGAAAGTTTATGATAACCTGTTCAGAGACAAAAATTGTAGATAATCATTCTTTAGTTTCATTATTATAGGGATTACATTTTAGACTACACCAATAGATAGGCACCACCTAGGATGGTGGTTCCCTGAACATTTTACAAATTACCTTGCTAATCACATGATTAATTAGTATAACTGATCATTAGGTAAATGTCACGTAACAACACAGATCGATTGATCGCTTGTGCCCGTGCACGCGAGGCCGGTCGCCGGTGGTGGCTTAATTAGTTAGTGCTTGAGCACTTCAGGGATGTCGACGGGGTAGCGGCAGATGCTGTCGGCCCACGGACCCGCGGTAGAGCGCGGCGGCGCGATGCACTCCCACGCAGCGCTATTGCATTTGAACCCTGAGCCGAACCCGATCATCCAGATGCGGTCGCCCCTGCGCATGCGGCCCTTAGCCTCGATATACGCCAGCTCGTACCACAGCGAGCTGCTCGACGTGTTCCCGAATCGGTGCAGCGCCATCCTAGACGCCTCCACCTGCTCGTCGGACAGGCTGAGGCTCTTCTGCAGCTCGTCGATGACGGCGCGGCCGCCGGCGTGGATGCAGAAGTGCTCGAACGCCGTGCGGAAGTCGGGGAGGTATGGCTTCACCTTGCGGTTCAGCACGCGGCGAGCGATGAAGGAGAGCGCGAACAGGAGCTGCTCCGACGCCGGGAGCACCAGCGGCCCGATGGCGGTGATGTTAGCCTTGAGCGAGTCGCCCGCAATGGTCATCAGGTCTTTGGACAGGTTGATCCCGCGGTGTCCCTCGCCGTCCTCTTCCTGGAACACGCACTGGTACGCGTTGTCCTGCGCACCGGTCAGCGTGCGCACCACATGAGCAAGGCGGAATCGGGCGTTGGCGCGCGACGTCGACAGCAGCACCGCGGCGCCGCCTATGCGGAACAGGCAGTTGGGAAGCAGCATGGCGCGCTACTTGCCCACGTAGTAGTTTGGGGTGATGGTCTCCGTGGACACCACCAGCGCGTTCGCGCCGGCAGGCGCCACCTGCAGGAAGTTGCGCGCCAGACCCACGGAGATGAGCCCGGCGCTGCACCCCATTCCTGAGAGGTGCACGTTGCGGATGTCCTTGCGCATCTCGTACCTGTTGATGATCATGTCCGTGAAGGACGGGACCGGCGCGAACAAGCTGCAGTTCACGATCAGGATGTCGATGGCGCTGGGGCTGATGCCCGTCTTGGCCAGCAGGTCGTCGATGGCCGAGAAGATGACCATCTCCACCTCCGCGCGCGACGCCTCCATGTTCCGGTACGGCGGGATGTAGTGGTGCGCGGGGGGGAGGCACGTCTCCTCCCCGAGCCCCGACCGCTCCAGCAGCCGCGACATGAACCGGACCTTGCGCTCGTCGATGGACGCGCCCTCCACGGACGTTACCAGCTTCGCGTGCTCCAGGAACGTGGCGAACGGGACGCGGCAGTTGGGCTGCGTGCGAAAGCAGGCGTAGTCCACCAGGTACACGGACCGCGGCCGCATGATGAGGTAAAGCGTCGCCGCGGCCGCCGGGACGAACGCGGCGAGGAAGACGTGCGCTGCGCGGAGGGCCTGCGCCCGCACGAGCAACTCCTCCGGGCCGACGCGCGCCACTTTGACGAGAGCCGCCACGGCCAGCGGCGCCGCCAGCACGGCCAGGAAGTTGTTCACCACGTGCTGGTACAGCGGTTTGCGCTGCTTCAGCTGAACCGTCGACGAGCTCATGCTGTCAGATCGAGCGTGAGCAGAGTAGCAGTGGCAGGGGTGTGGACCGTGGTCTGTGGGAGCACGTGTGGCTTCGGGGCAGGGAGGGAACGTGGACTATTAATAGCGGGGACGCCGGGGTGAGTGAGTGGGTTCTAGTACTCCTAGCACTCTAGCAGCGAAGGAATTATCGATCATAAGTGCGTGCTCCCTAAACATGGAACTACCAGCGGGTACCAGACTCCCACTAACAATTTGGCGGGCCAGTGTTACGGCGGTCGCGCTCGACATTAGCAGTTTAGCACGAACAAAGAAGGTAATTGGCGCCGTATTTAGGAGCTGTTTGTTTCAGTTTTTGAGGCTGTGTTAAACTAAAATTTGAAAAGCTTATTCAAAACTGTTTTTATGATTTGTAGTGTGCAGAAAAGCTAAGTATATATTACAAAAGTCAACAGTCACTACTTTATCAGCCAGCTTTTTTTAAAAGCTTAAAAACTTCAACTCAAATAAAGAGACCCTCAGACTTTATTTAGAGGGATGTGGATGCTCATCAACCGCCAAATGGGGCGCAGCTAAACTCGGCCATCGCCTCCATCAGAGATAGAGTTGTTCTTGGGCGGGCGGGATGACGGCCGGTGGGCGTTCTCCCTTCGCGATGAGGTGTGGTACTGTATGGCATAATGACGAGTTTTGGCGCGGGGGTCGTTGGAAGGTGGGCGCTGCCGCTGCGCGATCCTGCAAGTGAATCATTGCGCGCGCGTGATGGGGGAGCTCGGTCATGTTCGGGTAACCTGTTTTCAAGTGTGTGTGCTTCGGCCGCCGGACGAAGTCCCCACGGCGGAGCCATGCAGCCCTCGGGCCGGTCCTCACATTTTGGTGGCCCGAAGCAAAACAAAGTTAAAGGCCTCTTTTAATATATACGGTAAAAATATAATAAATATTTAAAAATTTTAAGCATACATAAAACTATAAATTTTAAAAAAGTGCAAATTAGAACATATCAAATTTAATAAATGAAGACCATCTATTTAACTAAAGTCTTTTTTCAATATGATAAATCGCAACAGATATAAAAAATGATCTACATGCACGAAGCTTGTTTGTATAAATGAGAATATGGTTGAGTGTGGGCATTATATATTTCTAAGAAATTCAAGTTGTTTTAACTCATACAGCGAGAAAACACAATATCAAGTGATATAAATATATTTATATGTGTACTTCATATATACGTAGGTGGGGCCCTTGAACTTCGGGGGCTCGGAGCGGCCGCACCTCTTGCCCCCCTCCAGGACCGGCCCTAGCAGCCCCCATGCCACTCGGGAGACTTGGGACGCGACTTGGAGACCACTGGAATTAAGAGACAGATCATCGTCGCGGCCGGTGGCAGTTAATGCGTTTTTGGAGCAGAACAACATGAGCGGATTTTTTTCACCTCGCCTAAACGTTCGGATGCACTTCCGCATCGTCTTGGTGTGATCGCAAACGGCCAGGATCGGGTGCCGCTTGGACGATGTTTTTTTTTCAGGGAGGCCCTCTTTGGCAGTGGAAACGAGGGGTAACTTAGATGTCCGGACGTTCTGATTTTTTTTATTTGGCGGAACAACTCCAAAGGGATGGCACATTGGCACTGCACGATAGTAGCCGATTTTGAGGAGTATAGATGAATCTAGGGATGGCACATTCAGCTCTGGTTGCACTGCACAATAACTGATTTTCAGCAGTAGAGATGAATCTAGGGATGGTCTTTCGGCCATCCCCGCTCCAATAAAAGCCAGTGGCCTTTCAAACTCTAATCCCACTATTCCCTCAC